>JAECUM010012093.1:0-79285 GCA_016617855.1 Megalonaias nervosa
ACATTAACTTGATACACCTTGCATACTTGCTTACAAGTCCAACCTAATCAGTTATACATTAACTTGACATACCTTGCATACTTGCTTACAAGACCAACCTAATGAATTATACATTGACCTGACACACCTTGCATACTTCCTTACAAGTCCAACCTAATGAGTTATACATTGACTTGACACACTTTGCATACTTGCTTACAAGTCCAACCTAATGAGTCATACACTGACTTCACACACCTTGCATACTTGCTTACAAGTCCAACCTAACGAGTTATACATGAACTTGACACACCTTGCATACTTGCTTAAAAGTCCAACCTAACGAGTTATACATTAACTTCACACAACTTGCATACTTGCTTACAAGTCCAACCTAATGAGTCATACACTGACTTCACACACCTTGCATACAAGTCCAACCTAATGAGTCATACATTGACTTCACACACCTTGCATACTTGCTTACAAGTCCAACCTAATGAGTCATACATTGACTTCACACACCTGGCATACTTGCTTACAAGTCCAACCTAACGAGTCATACATTGACTTCACACACCTTGTACACTTGCTTACAAGATCAACCTAACGAGTTATACATGAACTTGACACACCTTGCATACTTGCTTAAAAGTCCAACCTAACGAGTTATACATTAACTTCACACAACTTGCATACTTGCTTACAAGTCCAACCTAATGAGTTATACATTAACTTCACACACCTTGTATACTTGCTTACAAAATCAACCTAACGAGTTATACATGAACTTGACACACCTTGCATACTTGCTTGCAAGTCCAACCTAATGAGTTATACATTGACTTTACACACCATGTATGTTCCCTTACAATAACTCCACACACCTTGCATACATGCTTACAAGTTGAACCTGTTGAGGTTATACAATGATGTCACATACCTGTATACTTACAAACCCAACTGCAAACTGCACAGACCCTGATCTGTCATTGCATAATACATCTTGTTCAGAGTAATCAGTAAAACAAACAACACAGACCCTGATCTGTCATTGCATAATAGATCCTGTTAAGAGTAATCAATAAAACAACACAGACCCTGATCTGTCATTGCATAATACATCTTGTTAAGAGTAATCGATAAAACAAACACAGATCCAGATCTGTCATTGCATAATACATCTTGTTAAGAGTAATCAGTAAAACAACACAGTCCCTGATCTGTCATTGCATAATACATCTTGTTAAAAGTAATTGATAAAACAAACAACACAGACCCTGATCTGTCATTGCATAATACATCTTGTTAAGAGTAATCAGTAAAACAACACAGACTCAGCTCTGTCAATGCATAATACATCTTGTTAAGAGTTATCGACAGAACAAACAAAACAGACCCTGATCTGTCATTGCATAATACATCTTGTTAAGAGTAATCAGTAAAACAAACAACACAGACCCTGATCTGTCATTGCATAATACATCTTGTTAAGAGTAATCAGTAAAACAACACAGACCCAGATCTGTCATTGCATAATACATCTTGTTAAGAGTAATCAGTAAAACAAATAACACAGACCCAGCTCTGTCATTGCATAATACATCTTGTTAAGAGTTATCGATAAAACAAACAACACAGACCCTGATCTGTCATTGTATAATACATCTTGTTAAGAGTTATCGATAGAACAAACAAAACAGACCCTGATCTGTCATTGCATAATACATCTTGTTAAGAGTTATCGATAAAACTAACACAGACCCTGATCTGTCATTGCATAATAGATCTTGTTAAGAGTAATCAATAAAACAAATAACACAGACCCTGATCTGTCATTGCATAATACATCTTGTTAATGTATAATACATCTCGTTAAGAGTTATCGATAAAACAAACAACACAGACCCTGATCTGTCATTGCATAATAGATCTTGTTAAGAGTAATCAATAAAACAAACACAGACCCTGATCTGTCATTGCATAATACATCTTTTTAAGAGTAATCAGTAAAACAAACAACACAGACCCTGATCTGTCATTGCATAATAGATCTTGTTAAGAGTAATCGATAAAACAAACAACACAGACTCTGATCTGTCATTGCATAATACATCTTGTTAAGAGTAATCAATAAAACAAACAACACAGACCCTGATCTGTCATTGCATAATAGATCTTGTTAAGAGCAATCGATAAAACAAACAACACAGACCCTGATCTGTCATTGCATAATACATCTTGTTAAGAGTAATCGATAAAACAAACAACACAAACCCTGATCTGCTGGCACATAATAGGATGGCAGACAACGGTCTATGTTGTTTGCAGTGGACCTGACTCAGAAGCATGGATAGAAGGTAGCAAGGTTTATCCAAGGTCTCTTTTTCTTTCCTTATTACCTTTCTTTCAAACCAACTGAAGCCATATCATGTCACCTATACAAGTGAAATCAATCATGTCAACTATGCCAGTGAAACCAATGGCACCTGTGCCAATGAAATCAACCTCAACATTTATGTCAATTAAGTCAATCATGTCACCCATGCCAGTCAAATCAACCATGTCACCTATGCCAATGAAGCCAAATCATCTCCCCCATGCCATGAAGACAATCATGCCACCTATGCCAATGAAGTCAAATCCTATCACTTGCCAATGAAGTCAATCATGTCACCTATGCCAATGAAATAAAGTCACATCACCTATGCCCCTGCAGTTAAATCATATCACCTATGCCAGTGAAATCAATCATGTCACCAAGGTCAAATAAGTCAAATCATGTCACCTATGCCAATGAAATGGAAGTCATATCACCTATGCCAATGCTTTTATATCATGTAACCTATACCAGTGAAATCAATCATGTCACCAAGGCCAAAGAAGTCATATCGTGTCACCTATACCAATGAAGTCAAATCATGTCACCCTGCCAATTAAGCCAAATCATGTCACTCATGCCCATTACATCAAATTATGTCACCTATACCAATCAAGTAAAGCATATGAGGTATCTTCCAAGCTGAATAAAATGTCGCTTAGTGTAAGCAATTCATGGCAGGAAATGTTATCCAACAATTTAACAAATTTGATATTCCATGGGTCTCTCGTTTAATATCCCCCTATATGTTGCATTTAATAAATTTGATAGTCCATGGGAACTCATTTAATATGCCCCTAAAAGTTGCAGTCAATAAATTTGATATCCCATCGGCTCATATTTAATATACCCCTAAAACTTGCATTCAATCAATTTGATGTCCCATGGACTCTCATTTAATATCCCGCTATATGTTGCATACCTTTATGTTGCATACCTTTGCCATCAATAAGATCCATGTAGGCAGGATGGTTGGAAGACTTGGGCTGGAGATAGTCGTCTTCATCCACTGGGAGATTAATGGTTACATCAGGTGACTGGACTGGAGGTGACCGTGATTTTCGACCACTTGGCAACAGACCTACATTTTCAAATGGACTATTGGGACCACTTGGACTAAACACAGCATCAGATTCATCTAGGAGAAAGGGAACATACACAAGTATTTAATATTATAATCATTACAAAGCATATTAAAACATTTTTTAAAAAATATTACTCAAGAATAGATAAACAGACCAGAGATTACCTTATATACTTGGTTGCAAGTCAGGTCCAACTACAAAACACACAGACCCAGATCTGCCATAGTATAACGTGCCAACAGACCAGAGTCTATGCTCTTTCTTAGGAGTATCATGTGGAAAAACAACAAGACCATGTTGTTTGCCATTGGACCTGACTTGTTTGCATAAAACAATCAATGGTAAATAAGGATATAAATTTTACTTGATAAATAAAAACAGGCTAAAAAAGAAACAATAATTGTAAACAAATTATAATTTCTCATTTTTTTATATCACTTTGTTCTCTTTATGTGACCTTAATTATAATAATGACTAGATATTAACAGAATTTTGAACTGAAAAAATCCCCAGGCTTAAGTTGACTTCCTATAGTCAGTTGCAGAATTCCTAAAATCAGCTGTAGACTTCCTACAATCAGTTGTAGACTTCCTACAATCATTTGTAGATTTTGTACAAACAATTGCAGACTTTATAGTCATAGACTTCCTTCAATTAGTTATAGACTTAATACAATTAGTTGTAGACATCCTACAATCAGTTGTTGTTGGCATCCGTTAGTCTCGAGAGACGATGGAAATGCGCCCACGAGAGATATCCTAGTTGGTAGTTGTGCAGCGTCTTCTGTGGCTATGGAGGCGCACACGAGAGTGGCAGTCCTTGCTGCAGTTGCTGCACTTGAAGGTTAAGTCTGGTGTGGGTTGGAGCTGCTTCCTCTTCCTCTGAGATCGTTTTTCATCGGCGAGCAGTAGTAGCTTGTCCTCGCCGGCTTTCAGACCAGTGATCAGAGCATGTCGCCAGCTGGACTTGTCTAGAGCAAGCTCTTCCCAGGTGTTGACATCAATCTCAAGGGCTTTCATGTCGCGCTTGCAGACATCCTTAAAGCGGAGATGTGGCCGTCCGATTGATCTTCTGCCAGAGGCAAGCTTCGAATAAAGAAGGTCTTTGGGGATCCGTCCATCATCCAACGTACATGGCCCAGCCATCTGATGCGACGTTGGCAGAGGAGTGTGACCATGCTGGGAATCTTGGCACGTTCAAGCACCTCGTTGTTTGTCACTTGATTGCTCCAGGTGATCCCGAGTATGCGTCATGAGGCATCACATGTGAAAGGCGCTCAGTCTTTTCTCCTGTGAGGCGTACTGGGTCCAGGTTTCACTGGCGTACAGGAGAGTGCTTAGCACACAGGCACGGTACACGGAGATCTCAGTGTTCACTGGGTCAGGAGAGTGCTTAGCACACAGGCACGGTACACGGAGATCTCAGTGTTCAGGGTCAGCATGCTGTTGTACCACACTTTCTGCGACAACCTAGAGAGAGTTGTTGATGCATTTCCAATCTGCTTGTTGAGCTCGGCGTCAAGCGAGAGGTTGTTGGTGATGGTAGAACCGAGGTACGTGAACTGATTGACTACTTCTAGTTTATAGTTGTTGATGATGCTGGGAGGATCCGCGTCCTGAGCCATCACGTTGGTTTTCTTTAGGCTGATGGTCTACCCTAACTCATCGCATGCTTTAGCAAAGCGGTCCATCAGGCATTGTAGTTCAGCTTCTGTGTGAGTGGCTAGAGCAACATCATCTGCAAAGAGCATGTCCCTAATGGTTGCTTCTCTTACTTTGCTCTTTGCCTTCAATCGTGCCAGGTTGAACAGTCTGCCGTCTGATTGTGTGTGCAGGTAGATCCCTTCTGTGGACGTCCCAAAGGCGTACTTGAGCAGGACAACGAAGAAGATGCCGAAGAGCGTGGGGACAAGGACACAGCCTTGTTTCACTCCACTGTGGACGTCGAAGGGGACAGACGTTGAGCCATCATACTGCACTGTGCCTTTCATGTCATCGTGGAAGAACTGGACCATGCTTAGCAGCTTTGGAGGGCATCCAATCTTCGTCAGGATTGTGAAGAGTCCGTCTCTGCTGACCAGATCGAATGCCTTGGTGAGGTCTATAAAGGCCAGGAAGAGGGGTCTGTGTTGTTCTCTGCACTTCTCCTGCAGTTGCCTGATGGAGAAGATCATGTTGATTGTGGACCTCTCTGTGTGGAACCCACACTGCGACTCTGGATACACTCTGTCAGCAAGCATCTGCAGTCTGTTCAGGATGACTCTTGCGAAGACTTTACCCATGATGATGAGAATGGATATGCCCCTGTAGTTGTTGCAGTCGCTTCTGTCGCCCTTGTTCTTGTACAGGGTTATGATGTTGGCATCTCTCATGTCCTGAGGCACTGCACCTTCATCCCAGCATTGGCAGAGGAGGTCGTACAAGTGTGTAAACAGAACGCTGCTGCCGCACTTTATGACTTCTGTTGGAATGCCATCCTTCCCTGGGGCTTTACCTGAGGACAGTTTCTCTAAGGTCTTCTTTAGTTCTGCCACATTAGGTTTCTCGTCCAGTTCGGTCATAAAAGGGAGGTTTTCAATGGTGTTAAGGGCATCATTGGTCACGTGGTTCTTTCTGGAGTACAGTTCAGAGTAGTACTCCACCCAGCGCTCCATCTGCTTGCCCGTCGTGGATGGTATCGCCAGTGGCAGACTTCAGTGGTGCTGTCACTTTCTTCGTGGGACTGAATGCTTTCTTTATGCCATCATACATGCCTCTGATGTTTCCAATATCTACTGCTAACTGGACGCTCTGACAGAGCTGGAGCCAGTGTTCATTGGCGCACTGCCGTGCTAACCTCTGCACTTTGCTTCTGGTAGACCTGTATGCCTGTAGTGTCCTCTGGCAGGGGGAACGCTTGTATTCCAGGTGGGCACTGCGACGCTCTTCAATGGCTGGCATGAATGTGGCAGAGTTGGCCTCAAACCAGTCATTGTTCTTTGTCTGCTTCCAACAATTAGTTGTAGACTTCCTACAATCAGTTGTAGACTTCCTACAATCAGTTGTGACTTATTACAATCAGTTGTAGACTTATTACAATCAGTTGTAGAATTCACAGAATGAATACAGCAACACAGTAATGAACAGTCTAATTGAGTACTGTATTTTGAAATCAGTTAGTACAGAATTCTATATTAATGAATCAGTTAAAAAATCAATTAGTATAGAATTCTGACAATATTAATGAATCAATTAAGAAATCAATTAGAACTGAGTTCTGACTATATCAATTAATCAATTAAGAAATCAATTAGTACAGAATTCTGACTATATTAATAAATCAATTACGAAATCACTTAGAACAGAATTCTGACTACATTAACTGTCTTTAGGAATATGTTAATATTAAACTGGTAAAATAAAAAGCTTTCTTTCAATATGCAAAAGTCCCAATTAGGACAATATTTACACAGTATGTCAAGGTCCCACTTAGGACAATATTTACACAGTATGTCAAGGTCCCACTTAGGACAATATTTACACAGTATGTCAAGGTCCCACTTAGGACAATATTTACACAGTATGCCAAGGTCCCACTTAGGACAATATTTACACAGTATGTCAAGGTCCCACTTAGGACAATATTTACACAGTATATCAAGGTCCCACTTAGGACAATACTTACACAGTATGTCAAGGTCACACTTAGACAATACTTGCACCATATATCAAGGTCACACTTATGACAATACTTACACAGTATGTCAAGGTCACACTTAGGACAATATTTACACCTTATGTCAGGGTCACACTTAGGACAATATTTACACAGTATGTCAAGGTCACACTTAGGACAATATTTACACAGTATGTCAAGGTCACACTTAGAACAATACTTACACAGTATGTCAAGGCAACACTTAGGACAATATTTACACAGTATGTCAAGGTCACATTTAGGACAATATTTACACAGTTTGTCAAGGTAACACTTAGGAAAGTATTTACACTTTTTATCAAGGTCTCAGGTAGGACAATATTTACACATTACATTGAAGTCCAACTCTGGACAGTCTTTACACATTATGTAACAGTCCCAATTAGGACAATTGTTATACATTATGTTAAAGTCCCAAATAGGATAATCTTCACACATTATGTGACAGTCCCAATTAGGACAATCTTTGCACATTACATGACAGTCCCAAGTAAGACAATCTTTGCACATTATGTGACAGTCCCAATTAGGACAATCTTTACACATTATGTGACAGTCCCAAATAGGATAATCTTTACACATGATGTGACAGTCCCAATTAGGATAATCTTTACACATTATGTGACAGTCCCAATTAGGATAATCTTTGCACATCATGTGACAGTCCCAATTAGGATAATCTTTACACATTATGTGACAGTCCCAATTTGGATAATCTTTACACAGATGCCTAAGATTCCTGACATAATGATGGCAATAGACATACTTCATTACTTTAATTGAAGTGACATTAATGAGGAAATATATTTATCATATTTGATTTCCATGTCTATAGTCAGATCTACAATATGGTACCTATCCCTCTATCCTTTAAGAATTTGACAGGATCAGAACTGTATCGTGAATTAATGCTATCTCCACGAGCACGACTTGGAGATAATTCCCTCTGCTGGCGGGCTGCAGCTGCACTCTCAAGGTGACCATAGCGTTTTTCTCGCCTTGGACCTGGATTGATTTCCTTCTCTTTGAGATCTAGGTTAGAAACTGATCCAATGCTGGGGATTGTTGTCAGTGGTGTCTGAAGTAGCAAAAGAGAAACTGGCTTTAATGTTATAATTGATGACAGCTTTCAGATTGTATCAATACATGCCAGTTCTATATAAACAGATATCTTTTTTCAAGTCCTTATTTCTTAAGTGAACTCTGCTTTAGTTGCCAACTCCATATAAAAGTGAACTGCATATATTGGACATGCATAAACCCCAAAGTTTACTTACCTGTATATGTAGAGCACATGACCACACCTACCTGATAAAAAGGGACCATGTTATACTGATCCCTTTATACTGGGTACATTATACACAGGTAAGTACCATGAACACAGTATGACACTGTTCAAGAGAGCTATATAACTGTTATAGATGAGGTCAGGGTATATTACACATATAGTATTACTAGATCAAGTCTTGGGATCTGTAACCATTCTTGCCTTATAAAAGAGACATTGTTATATTGAGTCATGTTATAATGATGTGCATCATACTCAGTATTACTGCTATATAAAGTCTTGGAATCTGTAACAGTTCTTGCCTTATAATAGAGACAGTGTTATAAAGGGTCATGTTATAATGATGTGCATCATACTCAGTATTACTGCTATATAAAATCTTGGGATCTGTAACCATTCTTGCCTTATAAAATAGACAGTGTTATAAAGGGTCATGTCATAATGATGTGCATCATACTCAGTATTACTGCTATATAAAGTCTTGGGATCTGTAACCATTCTTGCCTTATAAAAGAGACAGTGTTATAAAGGGTCATGTCATAATGATGTGCATCATACTCAGTATTACTATTATATAAAGTCTTGGGATCTGTGACCATTCTTGCCTTATAAAAGAGACAGTGTTATAAAGGGTCATGTTATAATGATGTGCATCATACTCAGTATTACTACTATATAAAGTCTTGGGATCTACGACCATTCTTGCCTTATAAAAGTGACATAGTTATAATGGGTCATGTTATAGTAAGTTATCAATGTACATGTCCGTGTCTTTTCATTTCTCAATTGTCTGCATGTTATAGATAAGTAAATGTAGTAAAATACAATAATATACCTTTATGACTGGCGTGGCTCCATCAGCCACATGATTCTGGATATGCTGTGATGACCTTGGCTGAAGATAATCATCGGCTTCGATAACTTCTTCTGGACCGTCTTGTGCCACACTAAGATGCCTTGCAAGGTCATTCTTATCGTAAGAGTAGCTCGGTAATCTCATCAGCTTATCACCCTGAAATACATACATATCACTGTACAGTAATTCTTGATGGTCTGTATCACCCTGAAATGCATACAAATCACTGTACATTAATTCTTGATGGTCTGTATCACTCTGAAATGCATACATATCACTGTACAGTAATTCTTGATGACCTACATCACCCTGAAATACATACATATCACTGTACAGTAATTCTTGATGGTCTATATCAACCTAAAATACATACATATCACTCTCAGGAATTCTTGATTGTCCGTATCAAACTAACATATATACATATCTCTGTACAATAATTCTTGATAGTCTGTATCATGCTGAAATAGATGTATCACTGTACAGTGATAATTGATTGTCTTCATTACCTAGAAATACAGACATATCACTGTACAGTAATTTTTGATAGTCTGAAAAGAGCCAACTGTTTCTAGTTTTACATCAAAAAATCTTTCTTAAATCTGAATTTTTCTTTCATGAAAAGGAAATGGAAAAAAAATGAAGTTCAAAACCTGTACTGAGTATTAACTAAACTTTTATATAACTTAAAATAATACATGTTGAATTCAACTGTATGAACTATTTCTTACACCGAAGTAAAATAATGCATACTAAATTCTACTGTAAATTTCTAAATTTCTTAAACCTGACACTGCATCTTCAAATTCTGTGATCAAATCTAAGTTCAAGTTTTACTTAAGCAATGATACTTCCCACAAAGTTTGTTCTTAAGCAATGATACTTCCCACAAAGTTTGCTCTTAACCAATCATACTTCACACAAAGTTTGCTCTCAACCAATGATACTTCCCAGAAAGTCTGACTCAACCAATGATACTTTCCACAAAGTTTGCTCTTAACCAATGATACTCCCCACAAAGTTTGCTCTTAACCAATGATACTCCCCACAAAGTTTGCTCTTAACCAATCATACTTCCCACAAAGTTTGTTCTCAACCAATGATACTTCTCACAAAGTTTTACTCAACCAATGATACATCCCACAAAGTTTGACTCAACCAATGATACTTCCCACAAGGTTTGCTCTCAACCAATTATACTTCCCCCACAGTTTGACTCAACCAATGACAATTCCCACAAAGATTGTCTCAACCAATGACTCTTCCCACAAAGTTTGCTCTCAACCAATGATACTTCCCACAAAGTTTGACTCAACCAATGATACTTCCCACAAAGTTTTACTCAACCAATGATACTTCCCACAAAGTTTTACTCAACCAATGATACTTCCCACAAAGTTTGCTCTCAACCAATGATACTTCCCACAAAGTCTGACTCAACCAATGATAATTCCCCCAAAGTTTGCTCTCAACCAATGATACTTCCAACAAAGTCTGACTTAACCAATGATACTTCCCACAAAGTTTGACTCAACCAATGATACTTCCCACAAAGTTTGCTCATCAGATTTTTACCTAGGTGTTATTATGTTTTCACTGAAAAATTTTAAATGAAGTAATGTAATCAACATTAGTGTTCCACTGATATGTAACAGCATTCCTTTTTATTTTTCCTCACCAATTATATTTAAAATACAATGCACCAGTCCATGATAAAAAAAAAAATAAATAAAAATGTACTGAAACTAACTATGAAGATTCAATAGTTTTTGGGAGTTAGGTTTCCTATTTACAATAGCTTTGGGTAGTTTTTCCATCTGCAACAGTTTTGATTAGGTTTCCTATTTACAATAGCTTTGGGTAGGTTTTCCATTTGCAGGATTTTAAAGAACTTTAGTACATTATGGTAAGTGTTGGCAACTAAAAAAATTACTTGAATGACCGTAACATGTCAGTATACATACACATCATATGCAATGACTTACTTCCTGTTTTTCTTCCAAAGTGACATGCAGATAGCAGGTCACAGTAATAGATATAAAAACTCCTTTATGTATGTACATAAAACTTATATGTCAATACTTCATGCATAAAATATATTGTCTAATTACTACAGTTAATTAATAAATTAGTAATTTGCTACAGTTGCTCATTTTCTATCAGCATAATGTTTCCATTCATAAGGGTATTGCATTTAGGGGAACATGTGCACTAAATAAAACAAGATTCTAATTAATTAATTAATTAAATCTTAGACATTTTTCTGCAATGTAGTCCAATGTCAAAGACTCCCTGGGCTACATGGATTTATACATGCTACAAGTCCAATGTCAAAGACTCCCTGAGCTACATGGATTTATATAGGCTATAAAGTCCAATGTCAAAGGCTCCCTGGGCTACATGGATTTATACATGCTGTAAGTCCAATGTCAAAGACTCCCTGGGCTACATGGATTTATATAGGCTATAAAGTCCAATGTCAAAGGCTCCCTGGGCTACATGGATTTATCCAGGATATGTTTTCAAAGAGCAATTGTCAATGACTCCCTGGGCTACATGGGCTGACTAGGCAATGTAGTTTAACGTCAAAGACTCCCTGACCTACATGAATTTCTCCAGGCTATGTAGTCCAATGTCAAGACTCCCTGGGCTACATAGATTTATCCAGACCATTTAGTCAACGAGCAAATGTTAAGATTCCCTGGACTTATCCAGGCTATGTAGTCAAATGTCAAGACTTCCTCAGCTACATGGATTTCTCCAGGCTATGTAGTCAAAGAGAATTGTTCAAAGACTCTATGGGCTACATGGACTTGACAAGGAAATGTAGTCCAATATCAATGATTCCCTCGGTTACATGGATTTCTCCAGGCAATGTAGTTCAATGACAAGACTCCCTGTGCTACATGGATTTATCCAGGCTATGTAATCCAATGTCAAAGTCTCTCTGGGACACAAGGTTTTTCCAGATAAAAGATGATGATAAAAGTAAACAACTTTTAACTGTGGAGTGTTGAAACCATCACTAATATTTTTCAGCAATAACAAGATTTTCAGATTAGCTGATGTAGTGGACATTCTAGATGTTAGATCAGCACAATTTTCATTTATGATCAACTAGACATCATAAGAAGCATTCTGGTGAAAGTGGCAGCTGCTATGACCATTCATTCATGAGAAGTAGTGACAAAAAGATTAAGAAGGCCACTGTTGCAAGACCATTCATTCAAGAGAAGTAGTGACAAAAAGATTAAGAAGGCCACTGTTGTAAGACCATTCATTCATGAGAAGTAGTGACAAAAAGATTAAGAAGGCCACTGTTGTAAGACCATTCATTCATGAGAAGTAGTGACAAAAAGATTAAGGCCACTGTTGTAAGACCATTCATTCATGAGAAGTAGTGACAAAAAGATTAAGAAGGCCACTGTTGCAGCTGTACTGGATATTAGATCGACACCCTTTGTATTTGTGACCAGCTTGACATCATAACAATTCTTTCAATGAAAACCCCATGTTGATATCAACTTTATAGAGCCACATTATCTGACAACTGAAAAAAAACCACAGCTAATTATGCCCATTAGGAATTAAGCCTAGTCTGATCCATTTAAGCTTAGTCTGATTCATTTATGCCTAGTTTGATTCATTGCCCAGTCTGATCCATTGCCTAGTCTGATTCATTGCCCAGTCTGATTCATTTAAGCCTAGTCTGATTCATTTAAGCCTGGTCTGATTCATTGCCCAGTCTGATCCATTGCTTAGTCTGATTCATTTAAGCCTGGTCTGATTCATTGCTTAGTCTGATTTATTTAAGCCTGGTCTGATTCATTGCCCAGTCTGATCCATTGCCTAGTCTGATTCATTTAAGCCTGGTCTGATTCATTGCCCAGTCTGATTTATTGCCTAGTCTGATTCATTTAAGCCTGGTCTGATTCATTGCCTAGTCTGATCCATTTAAGCTTAGTCTGATTCACTGTCTAGTCTGATTCATTGCCAAGTGGACACATTAATATAAAGGGATTCACACTGATATCAGGATAATGTACAGTCTGACACTAACAGACACATTCATATAAAGTGAATCTGTTGGTAACAGAAAATTGTTGTTTGACACTTAGCTAATGGACACATTCATATAAAGTAAACCTGTTGATATTGGAACAATATATCTATGACATTTGTTGAGAGTAATCAGAAGAGCAAACAAAGGCCCTGAACTGTATAATTTGATGGCAGAGTAGGGTCTACGTTATTTGCAGTTGTACTCAACTTGTACATAAGAATATATGGTTCTATGTAGAAATGATCTGGGGAAATTAATCTTATTTAGAAACTGAAATACTCAAGTGTAACAGTAACTATCAGGAATCCCTGAGAGACACCTAACACTGATTATCTGGACTCCCTGAGAGACACCTAAAACATTACCTTGACTTCCTGAATGACACCTAACATTGATTATCTGGATTCCCTGAGAGACACCTAACACTGATTTCTTGGACTCTCTGAGAGACACCTTACACTGATTACCTGAACTCCCTGACAGAAACCTAATACTGATTATTTGGACTCCCTGAGAGACACCTAACACTGATTACCCGGACTCCCTGAGAGACACCTAACACACTGATTATCTGGACTCCCTTGGAGACATCTAACAGATTACATGGACTCCCTGACAGACATATAGCACTGATTACATGGACTCCCTGACAGACACCTAACACATTGATTATCAGGACTCTTTGAGAGACATCTAACACTGATTATCTGAACTCATTGAGAGAAACCTAACATTACCTGGACTCCCTGTGAAACACCTAACACACCGATTATCTGGACTAAGACACCTAACACTGATTATCTGGACTCCCTGAGAGGTACCCAACACTGATTATCTGGATACTATGAGAGGCACTTAACACTATCTGGACTCCACAAGGGACACCATTTTAACCAAAGAAATGTAAAATGATTGTCCAGATAAATGAATATAGAATATCAAAATAATAATTACAGCAATCCTTCATTATAATGGTATTCCTTGCAAGAATACTGGTAAGGATGCCTTATAATTGGGTACAACCAGCATTCAATCTACAAGCATCCCCAGGGCTATATTCCATATAGGAGTACTGTCTTCAAGGCAACTTTGTCTTATAATGAGGTACAACCAGCATTCAATCTACATGCATCCCCAGGGCTATATTCCATATAGGAATACTGTCTTAAAGGCAACTTTGCCTCGTAATGGGGTACAGCCAGTAATCAATCTACATGCATGCCCAAGGCTATATTCCATCTAGGATTACTGTCTTAAAGGCAACTTTGCCTTATGATGGGGTACAACCAGTAATCAATCTATATGCATGCCCAAGGCTATATTCCATCTAGAAGTACTGTCTTCAAGGCAACTTGGCCTTATAATTGGGTACAACCAGTATTCAGTTTACATGCATCCCCAGGACTCTATTCCAAAAGAGAATACTGTCTTATTGGCAATGTTGCCTTATAATGGGGTACAACCAGGATTTAATTTATATGCATCTCCAAGATGATATTCCATACAAGAGTACTGTTTTGTAAGAAAGGCTGCTTCAGGCTTAATTAGAGTAAAATAAAATTAAAAAAAAGAAAATATACACTGCAACCAACCTCTTATTTATTTTGATGTTCCCCAAATCTTTGTCATGTAAAATAAAACATGCAGCAAACGCCTGACAATTGTCTTCTATATTCAGCTGAGAAACATGCTACTTAACACATACACTTTTCAACTAAACACAAAATTGCAGCACTGTTCATTTTTTCACCTCAAATATGCAAAGCTACATGAAAATAATGTGAAATTCAGGGGTCTATCACTCAGAATGTACAAGCTGAAAGCCATCTAGGAGACCACATATAGTGGGTGGGGGCAATGAAACAAAAGAGGTCTCTGTAGTTAAGACATGTGGTCCTTTACTGCAGGCTTTTTTAAAGCATCCAATGGATTATATGCATATGAAATTATATGGTCTCTCTAAGACATGTGATCTCTTAATAAAGTGTGACCCTCAGCACAAGTCTTAATGCAAACACTTATTACCACCATAGCCCGACAACATGCAGACAATTTACATTTATGTTCATTAACAACACTTATGCAAAAGCCAACAATGATTTCAACCATTTTTGCTCTCTTTATTTTGGACAAAGTTTTCAAAACAATTTTATAACATACAAATGTTTACTCTGGTAATTAATGGGTAATTAACATGGACATCTGTACACATCTTACATACATGTACACTTCTATTTGGCATCTATCCTACAACCAATGGATAATTAACATGGTTATCTGTACACAGCTTACATACATGTACACTTCTATTTGGCATCTATCCTACAACCAATGGGTAATTAACATGGACATCTGTACACATCTTACATACATGTACACTTCTATTTGGCATCTATCCTACAACCAATGGGTAATTAACATGGACATCTGTACACATCTTACATACATGTACACTTCTATTTGGCATCTATCCTACAACCAATGGGTAATTAACATGGACATCTGTACACATCTTACATACATGTGCACTTCTATCCTACAACCAATGAGCCTGTTGCCTCCTGGTTTGTTGAGCATGTGTGGGTTGGGATGTTGGGGGGGGGGGAGTAGGAGAGAAAGAGGTGTGGTGGGAGGGAGGAGGTGTTGGTGGCTTTCAATCCTTCCTCCCATTTAGTATAATGTTGTCCTATTCACCTCAATTGAACTTAGATCCAGTTTCAAACAAAGATTTTCCTGCAATGAGAATTTGCAATTGGGTGGATTGTCCAGTTTCAAACACATATTTTCCTGCAAAGAATTGCAGTGGGGTAGATTTTTATACTATGGCTGCTCAACTTTTTGGGGCACAGGAATCTGCAGTGGCCCAGCGACTGCATGCCAGGCTCCTAACCAGAACGGATGCAAATTTACTGCCCCCCCTTTTAATTGTGGCAAACTTGGCTGTCACTGCATCACAATGACAAGTTAGGATTGGCTGCCACAGTGTGTGTCACATAGACCAGAGAGGATTGGCTGCCATTGTGTCACACAGGCCATGCAGAATTGGCTGCCACTGTATCACACAGACGAGAGAGGATTGGCTGTCATTGTGTCACAAATACCAGAGAGATTTGGCTGTCACTGCTTCACACAGACAAGAGAGGATTGGCTGTCATTGTGTTACACAGGCCATGCAGGATTGGCTGCCATTGTGTCACACAAGACAAGTACATTACTCTAAATACCTTGGCAAGATAAAACATTTCAAGTGTTGATGTGCCATTATAGATCAAACCAAGCAAAGCCTGCACATGAAAGAAGCATGGGTGAAATAAGAAGCATGATTTGGACATACATGAAGGATGATATCAGGCATTACTTGTCATGATTTTTTTATTGACACAAACCAAGGTATAAATGGATATTCCTTTTGTTTGCAATTTAATGAAATAAATTCAACTGTCAGACAAAGAAAATTCCTGGACAACCAATCACAAAAGCAGCAAAACAGGAAGTACTAAAATTGGGAAGAGGACAAAAACACAACAGCAGACAAGAAAGTTTCATTTAAAACCATATCCTATATACACACACCCCTTATATACAGTAGAACAAGCAAAAGACCATGACACTGGCTTATTGGTCAGATAAGATGGTGTTACTGATGTTACTGGTCAGAAACATCGTATTAAATTTACACAGGATGGGTGATTCTTCCTATGGACTAGAGTTACTCCACCTCATGTTACCCTTGGTGTCTTGGGTGGCCAAGCAGTCTAAGGTGGATGCCTTTACACATCACTGATATCTCACCTGTGTCCATGTGCATTCAAGGTGATATATAACAAAGCTTGCTGGTAGCTTCCAGTGGGTCAGTGTCACTAACCAGGGTTTTCCTGGATTCTTCCTCCACCAGATATACTGGTCACCATATATCACCTACAATGTGCTGAAACCCCACAAAACCAAACCATGTCATCTTACCCACATAAATATATGTATTGAGTGATGGATGAATTTACTGATTAATATATATGTATGTATGTACCATAGTAATAAAATCACTCTCGTGTATGCATTGTCCTTAAGATTAATACCATATATACTCACTTGTAAGTCTAACTGTAAACAACATGCATACATACAACATACCATATGTACTCACTTATAAGTCCAACTGCAAACAACAGAGACCCTGATCCACCACAGGATAATGTGCTGGTAGATGTGGGTCTACAGTGTTTGTTCTATTGATTAATCCTCACAAACTGCATAGACCCTTATTTGCTGGCACATTATGCGCAATTGGACTTGACTTGTAAGTAAATAAGAAGACATTTCACAAACCTTCAGGTACAGATCTACTTAAAACAAGCCAATTTGTGTTCAGATTGGCAATCAAATGAACTGCATCTATGAATGCATGTATAAGGTTTTATGACACATCAGCACAATCCTGGCTAAAGAGTGGAGTAATTTCAGGCATCTCAAATCAGGCAAACAAAAGAAAAAGGCAAAACTGGGTAAAAACCTTAAAACACAAATTCACTATTTCAATATAAACAAACTCTTTTAAAAAGTCTAAAACTTTCATAACATGAACCTCATCATTCAATATATCCCATGACAATAAGGTTGTCTCCCTTAATAGCCTCTTGCAAAAGGTGGTGGGGTGCAATAGGGCTGTTCACTAGCATGGCCTGCAATAGGGCTATTCCACTTCCATGGCATGCAATAGGGGTATTCCTCTTTCATGGTCTGCAATAGAACTATTCCACTAGCATGGCCTGCAATAGGGCTATTCCACTCGCATGGCCTGCAATAGGTCTATTCCTCTTCAACGGCCTGCAATAGGGCTATTCCACTAGCATGGCCTGCAATAGGGCTATTCCTCTATTATGGCCTGCAATTCCACTGTCATAGTCTGCAATAGGGCTAATCAACTTGCATGGCCTGCAATAGGGGTATTCCACTTGCATGGTCTGCAATACGGGTATTCCACTTGCATGGCCTGCAATAAGGCTATTCCACTTGCATGGCCTGCAATAGGGCTAATTCACTTCCATGGCCTGCAACAGGGTTATTCCACTTCCATGGCTTGCAGGGCAATTGGAAGCAAAATTAATCAAATTATCACTATTCATAAGTAACGAGAATCAAATGTTTGTTTTCGTCTGTGGTTACTGATAGGCAACCTTTGACCTGTATGTGATTTTAAACATTAATGTTTCTCTCTGTATCTGTATATATTTATTCAAGTCCATGGTACACTTAATAATGAGGACACACACATGCATATACATGTATGTATGCAGGTGGTAAGGTAATACACAGGACAATGCCATGCTGAATAGGAAAATTCCTGCACAGGGCAGGTACCTCATTATCAGGGTTGTTATTTCCCTCGACTTGATATATATCAACCTGACTCATGTCAACTACCTCCTCGGAGGGAATTTTCTTCAAGACATCACCCTGTTGTCATTTATGTATACAGTGATTAATGCTGATGACTGATATATACTGATTGCTGTCTACATGCAAGCAACAACCTCAACAAATTTCTTATTTAAATAAAAATGTACACTTTGAAACATATTCATGTCATTTTTTTGTAAAAGTATGTTTTGATATATATTAAATTATATTTTTAAAAAAACAATATACTGTAAAATGACTAATACTAGCACATGGGATACGACACAACTGACACAGTATCTCATTATTGGACTTGTCAAAACCTGACAATACATATGACGAATTCTAACAGCAATTTTTCAGAATCTAGGTGGCCTCTCTGGAACAAATAACACCTTTATTTGAAGCAACATATACAATCATATACATACCTGTACACCAAAAAAAGCTTATGCATACCTGTACAGTCAGAAACCAGCCCATAACATTTGTAGTCCTGTACAGTCAGAAACCAGCCCATAACATTTGTAGTCAGAAACAAGCCTATATACCAGTGGTTCCCAACATTTTTTGGCCACGACTCTAAACATTATTTTTTCCTGAGCATCATGACCGACTTCCACAATTTATTAAATTTTGATATCTTAAAAAAAAACTCCAAGCGACCCTCCAACACTGATTTGGGTTGCGATCTGGGTGTTGGGAACCACTGCTATACATACTTGTACACAGTCAGAAACTAGCCTATGCATACCTGTACACAGACAGAAAGAAATCAATACATTTTCTGGAATTCTATCAGCATGATTTGGAATTCAGAATTTTCAGTAAACATTGTTAATAACTCAACAAAGTTTATGCTGGTTGTCATTTCTGTAGTGTATGTATTATAACATATCTGTAGTACATGTATTATAACATATCTGTAGTACATGTATTATAACATATCTGTAGTACATGTATTATAACATATCTGTAGTACATGTATTGTAACATATCTGTAGTACATGTATTATAACATTTCTGTAGTGCATGTATTATAACATATCTGTAGTACATGTATTATAACATATCTGTAGTACATGTATTATAACACATCTGTGCCAATAATTCATATAATATTTCATTAAATACTTTAATTCTCTTAACTAACATATGAACTAACATTAATCTGTGTTAACAAGTCTATAGGTGTGACCTAACATTAATCTGTGTTAACAAGTCTATAGGTGCGTCCTAACATTAATCTGTGTTAACAAGTCTATAGGTGCGACCTAACATTAATCTGTGTTAACAAGTCTATAGGTGCGACCTAACATTAGTCTGTGTTAACAAATCTATAGGTGTGACCTAACATTAATCTGTGTTAACAAGTCTATAGGTGCAACCTAACATTAATCTGTGTTAACAAGTCTATAGGTGCGACCTAACATTAATCTGTGTTAACAAGTCTATAGGTGTGACCTAACATTAATCTGTGTTAACAAGTCTATAGGTGCAACCTAACATTAATCTGTGATAAATAGTCAATAGCAGTGGTTCCCAACCTTTATGCCACAGACCCCCCCAGGGGGCACAAGGGTTATTCCAACCTTTATGCCACAGACCCCCCCCCAGGGGGCACAAGGGTTATTCCAACCTTTATGCCACAGACCCCCCAGGGGGTGCAAGGGTTATTCCAACCTTTATGCCACAGACCCCCCCAGCAGGCACAAGGGTTATTCCAACCTTTATGCCACAGACCCCCCCAGAGGGCACAAGGGTTATTCCAACCTTTATGTCACAGATCCCCCCAGGGGGCACAAGGGTTATTCCAAGGGAGCTTAAAAGTACAGCTATTAGCATTTGGAGGGTCGGCAATAATTTTTTTTAAGTTATGGGATCCTCATATTTGAAAAGGTTGGGACACTGATATATAGGTATCAGCCAATATTAATCCCTGCTAATGGTCTAAATGTGTGAGCTAACATTAACCTGTGCTAACTGGTCTATATGTATGAGCTAATATTAATCTGTGCTAACCAGTCTATAGGTATGAGCTAACATTAATCTGTGCTAACCGGTCTATAGGTATGAGCTAATATTAATCTGTCTTAAATGTTCTATAGGTATGAGCTAACATTAATCTGTGCTAAATGGTCTTTAGGTATGAGCTAACATTAACCTGTGCTAACTGGTCTATAAGTGTGACCTAACATTAATCTGTGCAAAATGGTCTATAGGTATCAGCTAACATTAATCTGTGCTAAATGGTCAATAGGTGTGAGTTAACATCAATCTGTGCTAAATGGTCTATAGGCATGAGCTAACATTAATCTGTGCTAACCAGTATATAAGTGTGACCTAACATTAATCTGTGCAAAATGGTCTATAGGTATCAGCTAACATTAATCTGTGCTAAATGGTCAATAGGTGTGAGTTAACATTAATCTGTGCTAAATGGTCTATAGGTATGAGCTAACATTAATCTGTGCTAACCGGTCTATAAGTGTGACCTAACATTAATCTGTGCTAAATGGTCTATAGGTGTGAGCTAACATTAACATGTGCTAAATGGTTTATAGATGTGACCTATCATTAATCTGTGCTAAATGGTCTACAGGTATGAGAACACTAAAATTCTACCATGCAAATATCAGTCATTTTGTTGTATTGTTGTGTAGATTGTTAAAGACTGCATTTCACACCAGATTAGATATCCTTCTGCTTGATAGCAACAGATTAAGACTGCATTTCACACCAGATTAGATATCCTTCTGCTTGATAGCAACAGATTAAGACTGCATTTCACACCAGATTAGATATCCTTGATAGCAACAGATTAAGACTGCATTTCACACCAGATTAGATATCCTTCTGCTTGATAGCAACAGATTAAGACTGCATTTCACACCAGATTAGATATCCTTCTGCTTGATAGCAACAGATTAAGAATTAGCTCCACCACCATTATTGTTTTCATCTTGTGGATAACAAAAACATCAACAAAATTAAAAACCACACCAAATGTAAAAAAATTATAAAGTCATTTTACATTTCTCTCCAAAAAATTAGGAAACAAATAACAGTAGGCAAAAGAAAAAATCTGACAAGCATTGATTTAGTTCCTTATGTGGATACACGTATCTGACATTAGATTAATTTTGGAACTAAAACAAATTAATGAAAAAGCAATGGCAGCAAATAATCAGATAAGAAAGCAGACAAAATTAAATAATATATTTAAAGTCTGATGTCCCAAACCACATTATCAATGTAGTACTAATATCCATAAAATAGAGATATATGTAGAACTCCCAGTTAACTATGCCTTGTACAAAACCAAGATATATGTGTGTGTGTGTGTAACTCTCAGCGAACCATGCCTTGAACAAACTAAGACATGTGTAACTCCCAGTGAACTATGCCTTGAACATACGATTACAGAAAGTAGAAACAAATAAATTCAAAATATGATATCATAATCTACCATGCAGAAAGATTTTCTGAAAAACATAAATGACACGGAAGAATTGATGAATCATAATGTTTTCTAAAAAAATATAAAATGTTGAACAGATAAAAAGAGATTATGTATGATCTAAACATAGAAAGACAATAAAGCATTTACACAGCTGGAAAAGGAAGACAACATATATAGGGAAATGTCTGTGTAGTTTTTCTACCTCTATGATGTGCCTATCCTAAATCAAAGAAAAAAATGTAACAAATTAGAACTGATCATTTTAATGGAATGGCATTGTCACATTAATCAAGCTTATATTGAACAAAGACAAAAAAATGAAATGAATCTAAAACAAAAATTCTCCAATTTTCAATTAACTGTCCTGGTCCAATATTCTCTGAATGATTTAAATAAAATTCTCTCCCTCAAGGTGAGATGATACAGATTTTAGATTATGGAATTTGGCAGGTAAGGAGCTGAAGTAATGGTGTAAAATTTCCTGAAATTTTGCAATTCTTATGTTATGTTAAGTTGAGTTGCAGACTATCAAAATGTTTTTATTCTTTAGCTCAAGTTACAGGATTACAAGAGTATGGAGAATATAGGAACAAAACAATTTTGAAATACTGATGGAAAGAAAACAACCTTCAACCAGTTGAAATTAGTATGCCTACCTGAATTACGAGATATCGGCCTGGATCTCTTGCCATCTTGGCAAATTCCTCTGCTAATTCTCTGAATGAGGGACGGCTGTCAGCATCCAACATCCAGCCTAAAATAGTAGGAAAATAGTGGTATATAGGTAGCATACAAGTGGTATGCAGTAGTATACAAGTGGTATGCAGTAGTATACAAGTGGTATGCAGTAGTATACAAGTGGTATGCAGGTGGCATATAATTAATTCATCATTTTACTACTTTACTTCAGAAACCTTTTATTTCATGCCTTACATGACAAAATAATTTTATTACATGATAAATTACACAATAAATTCTCGAGTTCACCTGGCTAACAATATAGTAAAAAAAAGTTTCATAAATATTAAATCATTACCCATTTGAGATTCTTTTTGTCACATAGTTTTTATTTCACTGGAATTTATTTAATTGGAAAGAAGAATGCATATTTCATTCATTCTGACAGACATTGCACCTTTCATTTGTTGTGCATGAAAAATAGTCCAAACTGAAGTTGAACTAGTATTGACATTTGAAAGTAGATTATACTTTTCTTACAAACTATACATCAATGAACGAGCATCATTCCAATTAAACAGAACATTTTACACAGACAAAATCATTTTCAACACAGGATGTCCAATGCGCTTGATGTCGCATTGTTTGATGCACTACCCATTAGATTACAGTTGAGGATCCATATTTACGTAACTTCAAGTGTCACTTTTACAACTAAACATTACATTGTACCGATATTCATGTGGAAATAAGGTTTACTGTAAGCAGAAATTACCATATTTACTTAATGTATTTGTGACGGATATTTGCAGGCTTTGTTTTGGAACAGTAGACTACAGAATATGTAAACAAATTTCATTTTGAGTCAGAACTGCATCACATATTTACTGTGTAAATATGCAGTGGTTGAATAAACTTCTGTCAGTTTGGAGACCAGTTTATGTCCACATTCTTATGTGACAGAGGTGAGTTTATTTTCTTCTGTAAGTTAACATTTAAACCACACTTGTATATAGGGTGGGTTCCATGCTACAAATATACTACTGCCTCCCTCAAACCCCACCCCACATAAGCAATACCTGAAGTTTTACTTGTTGTTATTGTTTTTATCTTGTGGATTTAGCTATTTTTCATGTTATGATATGTTATACATAACAAACCCCTGCGGGGGTAAATTAGCCATACTGAAACAGTCGAGACCAATTTTCCCCAATTCCCTTTTGGGAGTTGATTCGAAAAATGGCAGCCAAAAATGTTCATTGAAAACAAAAATTTCCAGAGGGCTGGGTTAAAAAAGTTTTGCCATGATTGCAGCCAATCAATAAAGAGAATATTGCACACTAATTTCATGGGCTTATTTGGACTACTCAGAATCACATAAAGTGATATGTTCACATGTTAAAATATCAAAAACAGGAAACTGTACACACTACAGGCAAAGTGTACTGACTGTGATAAAGTAGGATATGAGATGACAAAATGTGGATTCTCCTGTTTTTGATCATGATCAATGTAAGCAAAAATTGGTCAAGAGGAGGGGGGGAGGAACTATCAGTGGAGACAAAATTGAATTTATAAGAATTTACACAAACTAATTCATTTTTTGTGGATAGAAATATTAAGGTTTGGAAAAAATAAAACAATTCTGTGCAACAGGTGTCCCTATTTCCAGCATATCTACTACATGACTGAAGATATCACAAACATCTTTAAATGTTTCCATTAATTATGTGTGTATTAAAGATATTGTTATAATTGGAGGACCAATGACATCCAGACTAGATGAGTTATTAACATTTAAATCAACAAAGGTTGATAAGATAACATCATCAGTAATATTTCTTACTGACACATTTTCATAACAGGTTATTTTTGTGTTGATATTCAAGAGCAAAGCATGAAGATCAATCTTGGCAGAATTATCACAGATTAATGCAAAGAACGTTTTAGCAGTATCATTTAAGTTGCTGTTTTCATCAATCTGTTTATGTTGTTGAGAAATGGAATGACTGTTTCATGGACTTTTATGCATCTGAAATCAAACTAGATATTATGCTTTCTTCAATGGATTTTTACCTATTAGAGACCAGATAGTACTGTTATTCAAAGTTCCCTGAAGATCTTCCTGTTTGTTTTCTCAGTATAGATAATGCTCTTTCTGCAGTCAGCATAGATAATGCTCTTTCTGCAGTCAGCATATATAATGCTCTTTCTGCAGTCAGCATATATAATGCTCTTTCTGCAGTCAGCATATATAATGCTCTTTCTGCAGTCAGCATAGATATCTTTCTGCAGTCAGCACAGATAATGCTCTTTCTGCAGTCAGCATAGATAATGCTCTTTCTGCTGTCAGCATAGATAACGCTCTTTCTGCAGTCAGCATAGATAATGCTCTTTCTGCAGTCAGCATAGATATCTTTCTGCAGTCAGCATAGATAATGCTCTTTCTGCAGTCAGCATAGATATCTTTCTGCAGTCAGCATAGATAATGCTCTTTCTGCAGTCAGCACAGATAATGCTCTTTCTGCAGTCAGCATATATAATGCTCTTTCTGCAGTCAGCATATATAATGCTCTTTCTGCAGTCAGCATAGATATCTTTCTGCAGTCAGCACAGATAATGCTCTTTCTGCAGTCAGCATAGATAATGCTCTTTCTGCTGTCAGCATAGATAATGCTCTTTCTGCAGTCAGCATAGATAATGCTCTTTCTGCAGTCAGCATAGATATCTTTCTGCAGTCAGCATAGATAATGCTCTTTCTGCAGTCAGCATAGATATCTTTCTGCAGTCAGCATAGATATCTTTCTGCAGTCAGCATAGATAATGCTCTTTCTGCAGTCAGCATAGATAATGCTCTTTCTGCAGTCAGCATAGATATCTTTCTGCAGTCAGCATAGATATCTTTCTGCAGTCAGCATAGATATCTTTCTGCAGTCAGCATAGATAATGCTCTTTCTGCAGTCAGCATAGATATCTTTCTGCAGTCAGCATATATAATGCTCTTTCTGCAGTCAGCATAGATATCTTTCTGCAGTCAGCATTGATAATGGTCTTTCTGCATCTGCACTGCTATGACAGAATGTCAAACATAAAGTGGTCTGAAAATGATCTGCATCTACAAATGGCAGATTGTGCTCTGTGACAAAATTGCAGACAAGTACTTCAACTCTTGTGACATGGTCTGTTAAAGATTGTTTAAAGTTATATTTGGGATTGAGCCTGCGGTCATGCATTGTCCTGATAGTGGGTTGTGTTGCTATGTAAACGGATGTTATACATGCTAGAATTACTAATGTCAATATGATGTTTGCAGTAGGTGGAAAGAACATAATATTCTCCATTGCACATATGCTTTGACTGCTCTGGTGGCCTAAGTGGTTACAGCATCTGCTTCTGATGCGGGAGGTCACAGGTTCAAACCCAGCTGAGTCTTACCAAAGACTAATAAAAGCGGTACTAGCACCTGCCTTGCTAGGCGCTCAGCATTAGGAGTTAGTGTCAGGACTTGTCGGCCTGGTGTCAGGATAATGTGACTGGGTGGGGCATGATGCCCCAGTGGTATGACGTCACTATAAGCTGCCACAAAGCAGACATCATAGTGATATGACTCAAATTGTTAAAGCTAGATTAAAAATCCTAATCACACACACATACTCATTGCTTTAAAAGCCACAATCATTAACCAGGAGTTCTGAAATTTAGTTTTGCTGGGCTTTGCTCCCTTCATGGATGACTTATTACTGTGTTAATTACAGCTGCATTACAGCAATTTGCCTTAAAAGTATGAATCACACTTGCACACTATTCTGACTACAGAGATAATCAAGATTGAGTTTTACATAATTATTATATATGGAGTAAACTCTGACTTCAAAGAAACATTGCTGCTGATCACAAACCAACAATAACCTTTAACAAAGATGGTTTTAGCATTCTCATTCAAGGCAATGATGTATTATAAACTTTGATTGTCAACACACATCTCGCTAATTTACCTAACTTCAGATGAACTGGATTGTTCCACATAATGACTCTCTCCAAAGCAGTGCTCAAAAGACTTAACACGACATCACATTAGCTACTGTCAGCTAAGTAAAATGTGAAATGGTAGCTATCTCTGAGCAGCTTATGTTTGTATTGCCTCTGAGACAATCAACTGTATAAATTACCCAGATGGGAGACTGGGGAAGCCTCTCTCCATTCTCCAATAAGTCAGGAATAACAAAGTATGTACTTACATTTAATCATGTAAACGTCTACAGTAGAGATGGGATGCTGGGGAAGCCCCTCTCCCTTCTCCAATAAGTCAGGAATAACAATGCATGTATTTATATTTAATCATGAAAACATCTATGGTGGAGATGGGATGCTGGGGAAGCCCCTCTCTCTTCTTCTGTAAGTCAGGAATAACAAAGCGTGTACTTACATTTAATCATGATCATGTAGACATCTATGGTACAAATGGGAGGCTGGGGAAGCCTCTCTCCTTTCTCCAATAAGTCTGGTACATCTCTTGCTCTGACAGTCTCATATGGACGGGCACCATATGTAAACAGTTCCCATACTGTCACACCTGAAAGAGTTTTAAAATTAAATTCTATAAATACTTTCTCCAAGCAAAGGGGCTTGCATACATTAAATTATCATGAAAACAACTTAGGTTTAATAAATTATAAATTTTTAATGACACATGACTGTGTGAATGAGAACTTACCGCCACTCTATCTATACATATAATATATTCATCATAACTGTGTGTAAAAAATGAAATGGATTGTTTGCTGTTACACTTGTTTCACTTTCTATTATAATCTCTGAAAGGTAGAATTGGACCAATGTTGCATTGTACATGTCTTTGACATACAGACTTCATCCAATGTGCCATCCTACATGTCTCTGGAATGCAGAACTGGACCAAAGTGCCTTCCTACATGTCTTTGGAATTGGGACTTGATCTAATGTGCCATCCTACATGTCTCTGGACTGTAGACTTGGTCTGATGTGCTTTCCTACATGTCTCTGGCACACAGACTTGGCCACATGTGCCCTCCTACATGTCTTTGGTACAAAGACTTGATCTAATGTGCCTACATGTCTCTGGAATGTAGACTTGGTCTGAAGTGCCCTCCTACATGTTTCTGGCATGTAAAACTGGCATGTCTGTGGCATGCAGACTTTGTCCAATATGCCATGCTACATGCTACAATAGGCAACTAATTTAAGTAACATCTCTGACCAAGGATAAGTTCTTCTGATGACAATGATGAAAACCTTTCCGACCAGGGATATGTTCTGTGATGAAAATCTTTCCAACCAGGGATATGTTCTGTGATGATAACCTTTCTGACTAAGGATATATTCTATGATGACAACTTTATAACAGGAATATGTTCTGTGTTGACAAGGATATGTAACAAAAACCTTTCTGACCATGGGTGTATTCTATGATGACAACCTTTTTGACCTTGCGTATGTTCTGTGATGACAACATTTCTGACCTAAAATATATTCTGTGTTAACTATCATCCTGACAGAGATATGTTCTGTCATGACTACCTTTCTGACAGGAGTATGTTTTGTGATGACTACATTTCAGACCAGGGATATGTTCTGCGATTACAGCCTTTCTGACCCGAGGTATGTTCTGTGATGACAACTTTTCTGACTAATGATAAGTTCTGTGATGACATCCTTTCTTGCCATGGATATGTTCTGTCATGACATCCTTTCTTGCCAGGGATATATTCTGTGATGACATCTTTCCTTGCCAGGGATATGTTCTGTCATGACATTCTTTCCTGTCAGGAATATGTTGTCATGACATTCATGCTGAGAAGGTTTTAAACTTGTTAAAAGTTTGGTTTGTATAAAAAACAATTTACTTTCAGCTTTTATCTTTTTTATATAGGCAGGAGTGTCCTGATGTGCCATTAGACCTGTAGACCATTAGACATACACACATACATGTATGAAAAGAACAATGCTCTGTTCGACCTTACGTTGCAAGACTGTATATCACACATGAATGAAAAGAGCAATGCTCTCTTAGACCTTACCTTGCAAGACTGTACATCACTTCTTCCCAAGACTTAACAAGACATTGATTTTAAAAATGCCATAAATTGATTTTAAAAATAATGCCATAAATCGATTTTAAAAATGATGCCATAAACTGATTTTAAAAATGATGCCATAAATTGACTTTAAAAATGCCATAAATTGATTTTATAAATGATACCATAAACTGATTTTAAAAATGACACCAAAAATTGATTTTAAAAATGACACCATAAATTTCTTTTAAACCTGTGAATAAACAAGAAGAAATGTATTGATCACATCTGTTTCTACTTCAGAAATATTGACCTTCAGAACCTTAAGAACTTTTGAAAGACAACAGATTTCAAAATTGATATTGCTGTATGGAAAATAGACCACCAAGGGATTTAAGATTCTGTGTTTTTTTATAAATGAATCCACAGTTTACATGCTAAAACAATTTTCAAAATATCATGAAAGTTATCAGCAAGAAAAACACTAGCAATTCTTACCAGAACAAACTTCCAATTCAAAGGAGTCACATATTATTGACAATAGTCAATTTAATAGTGGTGGCAGATAATTTAATATCGACAGTAGTCAATTTAATATAGTTATGGAAGGTAATTTAATATTGACAGTAGTCAATTTAATAGTGATGGCAGGTAATTTAATATTGACGTCAATTTTGACGTCAATATTGACGTCAATTTAATAGTGATGGCCAGTAAATTTAATATTGACAGTAATCAATTTAATAGTGATGGCAGGTAATTTAATATTGAAAGTAGGCAACTTACCAAAACTCCAAACATCACTCTTGTGTGTAAATATTCTGTGCTGAATGCATTCCAGGGCCAACCATTTTATTGGCATCTGAAGAAACAAATTGTTTTCAATAACATCATTTGTGACTTTTGTTCAAGTAAGTAAAATTAATATTTTCAATAAATGTCCATATTAAAAAGAAAAGTACTAAAGATGCATGCTAGCTTGGAATCAAAACACAGGAAAAAAACAAAGTTACACTAACCTCATTGATCAAATGCAAGAATCATAAAAATTCTTTTTAATATCACCTTGAAAGTTACCTGAACCATTCAAATGACTAAGTTACATGAACCATTCAAATGACTGTAAGTCACATGAACCATTTAAATGACTGTAAGTTACATGAACCATTCAAATGACTGTAAGTTACATGAACCATTTAATATGACTGTAAGTTACATGAACCATTCAAATGACTGTAAGTTACATGAACCGTTTAAATGACTAAGTTACGTGAACCATTTAAATGACTGTAAGTTACATGAACCATTCAAATGACTGTTATATGAACCATTCAAATGACTGTAAGTTATGTGAACCATTCAAATGACTAAGTTACATGAACCATTCAAATGACTGTAAGCTACATGAACCATTTAAATGACTAAGTTACATGAACCATTCAAATGACTGTAAGTTAGGTGAACCATTCAAATGACTAAGTTACGTGAACCATTCAAGTGACTGTAAGTTATGTGAACCATTCAAATGACTAAGTTACATGAACCATTCAAATGACTGTAAGCTACATGAACCATTTAAATGACTGTAAGCTACATGAACCATTTAAATGACTAAGTTACATGAACCATTCAAATGACTGTAAGTTAGGTGAACCATTCAAATGACTAAGTTACGTGAACCATTCAAGTGACTGTAAGTTATGTGAACCATTCAAATGACTAAGTTACATGAACCATTCAAATGACTGTAAGCTACATGAACCATTTAAATGACTGTAAGCTACATGAACCATTTAAATGACTAAGTTACATGAACCATTCAAATGACTGTAAGTTAGGTGAACCATTCAAATGACTAAGTTACGTGAACCATTCAAGTGACTGTAAGTTATGTGAACCATTCAAATGACTAAGTTATGTGAACCATTTAAATGACTGTAAGTTATGTGAACCATTCAAATGACTAAGTTACGTGAATCATTCAAATGACTCTAAGTTACATGAACCATTCAAATGACTGTTAAGTTACGTGAACCATTCAAATAACTGTAAGTTACGTGAACCATTCAAATGACTGTTAGTTACGTGAACCATTCAAAGGACTGTTAGTTACGTGGACCATTCAAAGGACTGTTAGTTACGTGAACCATTCAAATGATTGTTAGTTACATGAACCATTCAAATGACTGTTAGTTACGTGGACCATTCAAAGGACTGTTAGTTACATGGACCATTCAAAGGACTGTTAGTTATGTAGACCATTCAAAGGACTTGTTGAGGATAGTCTTATTACCCAGTAACAACATTACAATGATTTCTTAAAAGTCACTTATAAATTTAATCCATTGGTACTAAAGTCACCATTATCCAATGTAATTTAATCCACTGGTACTAAAATGACCATTATCCAATGTAATTTAATCCAATGGTACTAAAGTCACCATTATCCAATGTAATGTAATCCATTGGTACTAAAGTCACCATTATTCAATGTCATTTAATCCAATGGTACTAAAAAGACCATTATCTAATGTAATTTAATCCATTGGTACAAAGATCACCATTATCCAATGTAATTTAATCCATTGGTACTGAAGTCACCATTATCCAACGTAATTTAATCCATTGGTACTAAATTCACCATTATCCAATGCATTGAGTAGTCATGTCAGATCAATGGGATTAGACTGGAAAGAGGATAACACAAGGATCAGACAATCTAAATTTTGTAAATTTTCATTCCTTTTTGAAATAAAAATTAATGAACTGAAAGATGTGAAATGCTCAAAGGAATCATTGTGGCAAACGTATTGGATTTGACAGGTTTCACTGTGTAAACCTTTGAATCTGACAGGTTCAGTGTGTAGACCATTGGATTTGACGATTTGTGTAAACCATTTAACAAAAAAGTACAATAAGAAATTCTAGAAAACTGACGTGTCCATAAAAACTTACTGGCCCAAAACAACTCACTTATCTATAATCTTATATCCCGATTCCCTTTAAAAGGAAAAATGAAATACCAATCTCTCTCTCTATAAACACTTTGTTTTCTCTCTTTCTCTATACAAAGCTTTTGTTTTCTCTTTCTCTCTACAAACCCTTTTTTTTCCTCTTTCTCTCTATAAACCCTTTGTTTTCTCCCTCTATAAACCCTTTGTTTTCTCTTTCTCTCTACAAACCATTTGTTTTGGAAAAGCCCTAATAAACAATAAATGGTAGAACTTGAATATCAAGAGTGAACCTTATCTCCTGTAACATAGTAAAATAAGTCTAAACTACTTTTGAAAAGGTATCATAACTGTTACGTTTACTTCAATGAAACTCACAGACTCATACAAACTCCCTGACTCATACAAACTCACTGACTCGTACAAACTCACCGACTCATACAAACTCCCTGACTCATACAAACTCACTGACTCGTACAAACTCGCTGACTCATACAAACTCAATGACTCATACAAACTCACTGAACCATAATTTCTACCTCTCTAAACTGTTTTGATTTGGCGGGGGGGTGGCGGGGGAGGCATAGTTTTCACTGCACATTTACCATTGTATTGCTGCATGAATCCAAGAAAGTGGAAGCCAAGTGCCTTTCCCAAGATCACACCAAGGCAGCCTACTTGGAAAGACCTGGGCAGGGATCAAACCATTGACACTAGATTGACAAATCTGATGCTCTAACAACTAACTACTGTTTCACTAAAAATTGTTTTGAAAAAAACAATAAGCACTATATTGAAAATGGAATATCCATCACTCTCTCTCTCTCTCTCTCTCTCTCTCTCTCTCTTGCTTTACACCAGCCTCAGTGGACAATTTCAGAGCATTAAACACTGATCACCTTCCCACAGTGGACAGTTAAAGAGTACTAATCTATGCTGACCTTCCCACAGTGGACAGTTACAAAGCAATGAACACTGCTGACCTTCCCACAGTGGACAGTTACAAAGAAATGAACACTGCTGACCTTCCCACAGTGGACAGTTAAAGAGTACTAATCTAAGCAATGAACACTGCTGACCTTCCCACAGTGGACAGTTACAAAGCAATGAACACTGCTGACCTTCCCACAGTGGACAGTTACAAAGCAATGAACACTGCTGACCTTCCCACAGTGGGCAATTAAAGACTACTGAATATTATTTAACCTTCCCACAGTGGACAAATAAAGAGTAATGAACACTGGAGACCTTCCCACAGTGGACAAATAAAGAGTAATGAACACTGAAGACCTTCCCACAGTGGACAATAAGGAGTACTGAATACTACTGACCTTCCCACCAGCTGCATGATACTCTTCTTCATTATAGTCAAGTAGCTTGGCCAGTCCAAAATCTGTAATCTTCACCTGACTGGCACTTTGTACTGAATAAATAAATAAATAAATAAATAAATAAATAAATGAATGAATGAATGCTGGTATAACAAGCTAATGAAGTAGCTATATAATGACTACACATAGTTCTATTTACTGTATTTACCAGTAGTACACTCAATTGCTGATTACTGTATTTATCAGCTAAGAATGGGAAGGTGATTACTATAGCTGTAATTACTGTTTTGTAACATCTGATGACTGGATAGGTGATTGCTATAGTTGTGATTACAATATTTATCAGTTGGAGATGGGATGGCTGATTACTGTTGATGTAATAAGTTCAGCCTACCATAGAAAACTGTTAGAATCTCTCAACTGATAGACTGTAGAGACAGACTGTACAGAGAATAGACACTTGATTGATAGACTGTACAGACTGTAGAGTGAGACAGACTGTACAGAGAATAGATTCTTGATTGAAAGACTGTACAAACTATAGAGTGAGACAGACTGTACAGAAAATAGACCGTATACATAGACTATATAATCTCTCAATTGAGACTGTACAGACTGTAAAGTGAGACAGACTGTACAGAGAATAGACTCTTGACTGATAGACTGTAGACTGTAGAATGACAGACTGTACAGATAACTGTCGAGAGATAGACTGGTTAGAGACAGACTATATAGACTGTACAAATACATTAATGATACTGAGATAGGATGCATATAGGAACAGACTGTTTATAAGACTGTATAGAGACAGACTAAAAAGAAATAGGCTGTATAGAGACAGACTAAAAAGAAATAGGCTGTATAGAGACAGACTAAAAAGAAATAGGCTGTATAGAGACAGACTAAAAAGAAATGTATAGAGACAGACTAAAAAGAAATAGGCTGTATAGAGACAGAGTGTATACAAGACTATAACATTATATAACATAGATTGACTGTATAAAGATAGGCTGTATATTGATACTATGCACAAGGCTGTATACAGATAGACTGTACAGAGTTAGGATGTACAACTGTATATAAAGACAGACTTTATAGAGTTACACTGCATATATAGACAGATTGTACAGAGTTACACTGCATATATAGACAGATTGTACAGAGTTAGATTGTATATAAAGGCGAACTGTATCGAGTTAGATTGAATACAGAAGTAGACTGTAATGAATTAGAATGAATACAGAAGTAGACTGTGATGAGTTAGAGTCAATACAGAAGAAGACTGTAATGAGTTAGATTGAATACAAAAGTAGACTGTATTGAGTTACATTGTATATAAAGGTAGACTGTAATGAGTTAGATTGAATATAGACAGTAATGAGTTTGACTGTATATAAAGGTAGACTGTAATGAGTTAGATTGAATATAGACAGTAATGAGTTTGACTGTATATAAAGGTAGACTGTAATGAGTTAGATTGAATACAGAAGTAGACTGTAATGAGTTTGACTGAATATAAAGGTAGACTGTATATAGAGATAGACTGTAAATGGAGGTATACTGTACAAAGCAAAACTAAATCATCAAGTTTTGTACTCCAAGCACAGTAATGATGTAATTATAAAAACATAAAGAAAAAAATATGCTGTTTAAAGACTTCAATGTAATTTACCTTCAGATGTTTCATTCACCATGGATTACCCTTCCAAAAAATTTTAATTCAACTTCAAATGTGCCATACATCATGGATGCCCTCTCCAATTAAACAGTAAATGCCTAAGTCAAACAAGGGGTATAACTCTATCCATATCTGCCAGAAAACAGTAGAAATCAAACATGAGTTAGGTCTTCTGAAAATAAAACTTTGTACAAAATTTGGTTTCAAGCCATTGCATCCTTCAAAGGTTGTTGAGAATAAACTTAAGGCAAACAGGGGCCAAGAACAGTGGGAACTGAACTAGACCTACATCTTCCTAATGGACAGCCTCATCAAAAAGTTTCAGACCCTCAAGTCTTTCAAATAATTGTGAGTGCAAAGTTTCAAAGCAAAATGATGGCATATTTTCATATATTTCGAGGGAAAATGGCAAAAACCTGATCTAGGTTTTCTTCACATAAAGTCCCATAGTAAATTTAATTTAAATTCAAAAAAGCCCCATAGTAAATTTAATTTAAATTCAAAAAAGCACCATAGTAAATTTAATTTAAATTTTAAAAAAGCCATTCAAAAGTTACTGAGCTGAAATTAAATTCTGACAAGATGGGACATAAAAGGTCAGGACATGATGCACTACTGTCGGCAATATGCCTACTACATAGATATGTCAAGACAGAATGCACAGACATTGGCAACACTATACGCCTACTACATAGATATGTCAAGACAGAACGCCCAGACATCCACAACACTATACGCCTACTACATAGATATGTCAAGACAGAACGCCCAGACATCCACAACACTATACGCCTACTACATAGATATGTCAAGACAGAACGCCCAGACATCCACAACACTATATGCCTACTACATAGATATGTCAAGACAGAATGCCCAGACATCAGCAACACTATATGCCTACTACATAGATATGTCAAGACAAAATGCCCAGACATCAGCAACACTATATGCCTACTACATAGATATGTCAAGACAGAATGCACGGACATCGGCAACACTATATGCCTACTTCATATATATGTCAAGACAGAATGCACATACATCAGCAACACTATATGCCTATTACATTGAAATGTCAAGAAAGAATGCACAGACATCGGCAAAACTATATGCCTACTACACTGTTATGTCAAGACAGAATGCACAGGCATCTGCAACACTATATGCCTAGTACATAGATATTGCAGGGCCATACTTATCAAAACTTTCAAAAAAAGGTAATGGCATAACTTGTGGAAATTCTGTCTTACCAAGAACATTTCTAGCTGCTAAATCTCGGTGTACTATGCCACGCTCCTCCAGATACGTCATTCCCTAAAACAATATGTGTATATATTACAATATGAGTTGTTGCTTTATTTGTAGAATAAAATATGTTAAATATTATTAAGTTCTTTATATATATATATATATATATATATATATATATATATAGCTTTACAATAAGTAGCTAACAGCACAATCAACATTAGAAAAGATCAATAACTGGTCCATTAAGACCCTTGGCAATGTTCAAGTGGTCTACAAAAACAAGTTTGAAAACCACTGTACTAGAGTAACACTTATATAACTCACATAATAACTTCAAAACAAGGGAATATATTGAATGTATTACTCACTCCCGATGTGTAAATCTTTGGACTGTGACCTCAAAACTGTAAACTCAAGCAAAAATAAAAATGCAGCCTGCAGCATCCTGAGCTTGTAATTTTCACGTAACATTTTACAACTCTCATGAGAAATAAGAATAATGAACATGGAATTATTGTTATTCATTCCTTTTTATTTTACAGTCACATGACAATTTATTACTGTAATCACATGACAATTTTATCACTGTAATCAAAAGACATTAAAACAATGCTATTGCATGCACATTTGTGATTTCAGTTCTCAAATAAATAGTATTTATTAAGAAAAATTAAGAAAATAGATAACAAGTGATTCGAAAGACGTCTATCAAACACAGCAACAACTTCAGTGTGATGGGAAGTACACAACAATCATTTTAAGTTCTGATTTGTTGTTCATGTTTGGTTAGCAATATGAGTCACATGGGAAAGCCTGGGTTCCTTAAAATGTGTGTGTGAGTGTGATTTGGATTTTTAACATAGCTTTAAAAGATTTTCTATCAAATAGCTACAATGTCTGCAGTGTGTCAGTTTATAGTGATGTCTAGCAATGGGCATTATGCTGCAGACATATAGCATGATGTCCCACCCAGTCACATTATCCTGACAACAGTCCGACCAGTCCTAACACTAACCTCTTAATGCTGAGCGTCAAGCAAGGAAGCTGTTAGTACCATTTTTCTAACTCTTTGCTATCACTTGGCCTGGGTTTGAACCCACAACTTCCCACATCCGAGGCAGATGCTCTAACCACTAGTCCACAGGAGCAGTCCTGAAAATGAAAACTCGCACACACACACACATAAAATAACAATGTTCTTACCCTGGCAATCTGTGTACACCAATTAAGAAGACTTTTAGAGCCAGTGTTATCCTTGTGTTTTCTGATGTAATCAAGAAGGCAGCCAAGCGGCATCAACTGAGTGATCAGCATCATTTGGGATGCCATGCATACAGCCAAGATTCTGATACAACAAGGGTGATCAACTGATGTCATTACTCGGGCCTCTTCCAAAAGTTCTTTGTTATGATTTGGTGAGCTTCCTTCTTGTAGTACTTTAATTGCAACAGGAATTTTGACATTCTCTCCCTCAGGAATCCAAAAGCCCTGAAATAGAGTGAAAAGAAATTAGAATTTCATTTGCAATGACATAAGATGTATGGTAAAGCGAGCCCAAACCATTTAACCATTATCCAAGTTTTCTTTACCTACAAAAACCTGTCTTCAGAAATTGTGAACCTGCCTCAACCAGTCTCAAGTTTTCTGAATCTGTCTGAATCAGTCCCTGGAGTATTTTTAATATGCTAAAAGCAGTCTGTGGGTATTCTGAACCTGTCTAAACCAGTCCCGAAGTAATCTGCATTTGTCTAAACCAGTCCTCAACTAATCTGCAACTGTCTAAACCAGTCCCCAAGTAATCTGCATTTGTCTAAACCAGCCCCAAAGTAATTTGCATCTTCATCTGGTATTCTGAATCTGTCTAAACCAGTCTTTGGGTATTCTGAATCTGCCTCAATCTTTTTTCTGTAGTGAACAACAAAATACTGACTTTCATTATGATACCCTGCGTTTACTTTCCTACTAACAAGATAGCATCAAGTCTTGACGCAAAGCATATTATTGGGTGCAAACCTAGGGGTCCCCTTCTTTTAACACCACAAGGCTCAAACGAATGCTGTGGAATGCCCATCTCTCAAGGCTAAAAGCATTTTGTCTTGTTAAAGGAAGCATGTATTTTGTGTATGCCAATCTAATACAGAAATTATTTGTATTTTTAATGTATCAACATTATGTTGTACAGGCAACCAATTAGTGGTCCAATCCCAAAAGATGCATGAGATTTAGAATGATAATGAATATTAGATTAACTTGAAAGCTGAATTAATTATTAATGAAACCTTTAATCTGCCAACTGCTGTACTGCAAACCTGTAGTCTGCCAACTGCTGTACAGCAAATAGGTTTACAGGAAATCTGAAGTCTGCCAACTGCTGTACAGCAAATAGGTTTACAGGAAAATCATTCAAAGTTCGTTGTCTTATGCAGTGACATTTAGCAAGACAAATGCAAAAATTCACTGGCAGGGACAATATTAGATGCAAACAATGATAAAAAATTTCAATGAATTTACTGGGAGGCAAAATATTAGATCTAAACACTGATAAGAAATTCAATGAATTCACTGGCAGGCAAAACATTAAATGCAACCACTGTTATGAAATTTCAGAACTATAATTTAACCACAAGAATAGAATCAGATACCATAACTGTGTTATTTTATGAACTACAATGAAGCCCCTGCATAAGCTCTACTGACCTGTAAGACAATAATAATAATAATAATAATAATAATAATAATTCTTACCTTGTACACAGTCCCAAAAGCTCCAGAACCAATAATTCCACCTCTACGCAAATCTGACTCCTTGATCAGCTTCAAGATGGACAGATCTGGTTTTGCATCTGTTGGTGTAAGTGGCTGGAAATAAGACAAAAATTCTAAGGATTACTGCAGAGCTTTGCCCATGCCTATGAAAGTCATTATGCTGATCATGTTCTCTATTGTCAGGTTTCAAATTCCGGTTTTTCCAACTGAAAGTAAATTAAAACTGAGGACTCCCTAGACTCCACTAACCAAGGTGTTCATTCAAACATTGTTCATGCAACATTCCCACTCCCTGTTGGGTTTATTATAGGATTAAAGGACTTTCTGTTAACTCTGTGAGTGATTAGGTACCACACTGATCAATATCCAATAATGATATAATCCTCATAATTCCAATTTACTTCCTTTCTATCACAATATCAGCAATTTTCATCAACAAAATATTAACTTTTAGGTAGCTCAAGGTTTTCTTTCAATAGCCTCTTCACTGCAACAAAATATTAACTTTTAGGTAGCTCAAGATTTTCTTTCAATAGCCTCTTCACTGCAACAAAATATTAACTTTTAGGTAGCTCAAGGTTTTCTTTCAATAGCCTCTTCACTGCAACAAAATATTAACTTTTAGGTAGCTCAAGGTTTTCTTTCAATAGCCTCTTCACTGCAACAAAATATTAACTTTTAGGTAGCTCAAGATTTTCTTTCAATAGCGTCTTCACTGCAACTAAATACATAGCTCGATCTTTGCTAGTCAAATGTCATAAATTCTTTATATAGTAATATAGTAATATAGGATAGAATGTTAAAATGGGTCATGCCAGTCATATAAAGAGCTTGTTATCATCATTATTTTAACATATAAAAAGATGTTTGATGCTGTCTAAACCAGGCTATTCCTTTTTGTTCTAATTTTATGCTTGCATGGAGTATGGCATGTGTTGTGAGAGCATATGTTGTTCTTGCTTTCTATGCATTTGATCTTTCGAATGCAAAATTGTGTTCACTTTTAGTAAGATACCTTGCTCAATATATGACTGTGACCTTGATAAACAGCCGGTGAAATGTTGTTTAAGCAAAATGCAATAATTTCTCAAGATCTGCTTGTGAAGCATGTCATATGCTTTCTTTGCAAAAGGGGCGAGTGTTGGAACACAGGAATGACTACAATGTTTTAACTTCTAATGGACAATATTAATCAGGGGGTTGCAGATTTTGGTGAGAAATCACAAAGGTGGGTGGGTGTTTTTTTATTATTATGGTGTAAGACGTTGGTATAGATAAAGTTTCACATAAAATTACCTGGCAACTGGGAACCAAAAGTATATAACATTCTTGATCAGTATCATGTGATTATTTATATCCAATCGGTCAATTTATAACAACTGGAATTATTACATAATAATGTCTGAAGTTTTTCTGACTATAATGAAGTCTGGTTTAGTTATGGTCGGACAGCAAACAAAAAAATTTCATTATTTAACATGAACAAATTCACACCATTATAACTGTTTTTTCACAAAGTTTTCATTAAATTTTTATCATCAACTAAATATTACTCCTTTAAACAGGGGTAAAAATGTTAAACTAAGGTCCTTGATTTTCTAAAATAGTAATGTAAATACAGGGATGCTTATTACTGGTCTGGCTAATTTTATTTGAATAAACAGGTAACTGCAAATCAAATATATGATAGCATGATCTGTTAACAAGGACAAAGAATTTATTAAAAGTACACAAAAACTAATCAATTAAATTATATTCTTATTTCCTAATGAGCTGAACAAAATTCCAATTCATTCTCCATTATATAATAAGATCCATCAGCAAGAGCATAGAAATTCTAATTTCAGGGTAGAGTACGAATAATTTAAGAAAAACAAAACTAATCATTTCCATCAGTGATAAATGCATGATGTGGAAGGACTATAATCTTAATCACAATGCAGCAGATACTGTCAAAGTTACAGAAATTAAACTTTTGTATTTTTGCAAAGAATGGAAAAGTCAATAATAAAATTTAAGTTTAATTTCACATTAAAGAATACAAATATTTGATCAACATACTGTTTCCACTTCAAAGCAACAATCAAAACATTTACCCAGAATGCCACATTATTTCCTATAATATATGATTTATAATTATATCAGTGACTTTTTTTAACTTGGAATGTATTTTTGGTTTGTTTTGTGACACGATGATCAATTTGTCATATAAAGGTTTAAAAAATTCTCTACCTCAGCTTCTCCATATCCGGTCATTCTAGCTGTAAGTTTGACTGTGTTCTCCTTGGCTCGTTCTCGCTGTCGCCAATAGTAACCAAACAATGCCAGTAGACTACCAAGGACAATAACACCACCACACACAGGGATTGCAATTGTCATTATTCTCTTCCTCTCATCTCTGTAAAAGTAAGCATTAAACAGAATTAATCACAGTGCTCTGATCATGAACAACATAATCACAGTCTACAAGAGGATTAAATACAGTACAGTGTCATGTTTAGTAGTGATCTGACCATGACCAACATGATCATAGTCTATAAGAGGATTAAATACAGTACAGTGTCATGTTTAGTAGTGATCTGACCATGAGTAACACAATCATAGTCTACAAGAGGATTAAATACAGTACAGTGTCATGTTTAGGTGGTGCTCTACAGTTTCGTATTTTGCATAGGGTTAGAATTTTTAAGCAAAAGATTTTCCCTGGTTTTCCTTCCTGGTTATACTGGCTATTTAAAAAAGACCTTGTATATCTTAGGTATTGTCAGGTATTGTTCAAAGAACATTTACTTCCCTTTATTTTGGTGTATGATTGATGGGTGTAATGTGGGTTATAGAGTATACAGCTTGGCCTTACTCCAGATGTGCACCTTTCAAAAAACTGCTAGCTCCACTTGGTCACTTTCTCACTTCCTGAATGTCAGAGGCAAATTGTAAAACAAAGAGCTGATAACTGTTTTTTACATTTGATATATTTGGTAATTCATTCATTGCACTTTCAGAAGCTGGTGTTGTCTAATCTGGCAAAATTCATTTTCCCTATTTTAATGGCTGTTAAGGATAGTGCACTTTCGACAAATTCAGGCTCATTTTTGGAGCATAAGGGAGCAGTCATTTTAGTTTGCAGTGTGCTTAGATCATTTAAAATTTCCAAAAGTACAATATTCAAAGAAATGTCAGCCACATTACATCAAAGTAGCATAGAGGTATGCCAACTTTCTCTCAACTGTGCATGTTTTAAATGCAAACAACTTCACCTAACATATGTCACTCTCACAAATGTACATAATAACTGGTGAGCGCCCCCTTAGCAGTGATCTGACCATGACCAACATGATCATAGTCTATAAGAGGATTAAATACAGTACAGTGTCATGTTTAGTAGTGATCTGACCATGAGTAACACAATCATAGTCTATAAGAGGATTAAATACAGTACAGTGTCATGTTTAGGTGGCACTCTACAGTTTCGTATTTTGCATAGGGTTAGAATTTTAAAGAAAAAGAATTCCCCCGGGTTTCCTCACTAGTTATACTGGCTATTTAAAAAATACCTTGTTTATCTTAGGTATTGTTAAAAGAACCTTTACTTCCCTTTATTTTGGTGTATGATTGATGGGTGTAATATGGGTTATAGAGTATACATCTTGGTCTTACTCCAGATGCGCACCTTTCAAAAAAAGTGCTAGCTCCACTTGGTCATTTTCACTTCCTGAACTTCAGAGGTAAATTGTAAAAAAAAGAGCCGATAACTTTTTTTACATTTTATATATTTGGTAATTCATTCATTGCACTTTCAGAAGCTGGTATTGTCTAGTCTGGCAAAATTCATTTTCCCTATTTTAATAGCTGCTAAGGATAGTGTACTTTAGACAAATTCAGGCTGATTTTTGGAGCACAAGGGAGCAGTCATTTTAGTTAGCAGTGTGCTAAGATCATTTAAAATTTCCAAAAGTACAATATCCAAAGAAATGTCAGTCACATTACATCAAAGTAGCATAAAGGTATGCCAACATTCTCTCCACTGTGCATGTTTTAAATGCAAACAACTTCACCTTACATACGTCACTCTCTCAAAAGTACATAATAACTGGTGAGCGCCCCCTTAGTAGTGATCTGACCATGAGTAACACAATCATAGTCTATAAGACGATTAAATACAGTACAGTGTCATATTTAGCAGTGATCTGACTAGTTTCATATTTTACATAGGTTTAGCTAAAAAGGCTTTCCCCGGTTTTCTTCACTGGTTATACTGGTTATTCAAAAAAGACCTGGTATTGCTTAGGTATTGTTAAAAGAACTTTAGACTAATTCAGACTGATCTTTAGAGCACAAGGGAGCAGTCATTTTGGTTAGCTGTGCACTTAGATCATGTACAATTTCCATAAGGACACTATGAAAGTAACATAGAGGTATGATAACATTCTCTCCATTGCGTATGTTGCAAATGCAAACAACTTCACCTTACACCTGTCACTCTCAATGAAGTTAATAATATCAGTAGAGCATCCAAATAAAGATCACATAGGTATTATTATTGAATGATATAATTTTTGTTGTATAGCTGAATCAATGAAATCATCAAATCAGTCCTTCTGAATAATTCTCATGTTTTTCCCCCGCAGAACAGTATTCATTAGCAGCAAAGTCCCACACAAGACCTTGGTTGTTGTCATGTCATTTTCCAACCTATGTGTAATCCGATGTTACCTAAGATTCAACAGAAGTAATGTTGCAAATATAGGTGTCTGCCATTTTAATCATAGTATATACAAAACGATGGTGATGGAGATGAGGTAGCAATTGAAAATAGTTCCTACCATTTTCACTACTTAATACAACCATCACTTGTTAAGTAATGTCTTGGTCAGAACAGTTATCTTTGATGTTGTAAGTCATCTTTGATGTAACAGTTATGTTTGATGTTGTACAATCATCTTTGATTGTTGTTGTGTTAGGGTTTAATGCCATTTTCAGCACAAGACTGGCTATACATGGCAGCCAGTATAAGAAGGAAGAACCAGGGAAACTCTGGAAAGAACCACCAACTCACGGGAAGCTACTGGCAAGCTTCCTCAAGTACCCACATTGGCAGAGCCTGAGACTCGAAACCAACCAGACAGAGGTGAGATAGCAGTGATCCATAATGGTGAGCACTTTAGACCATTCAGCCACTTAGGGCCCCCAAACATCTTTGATTTTGTAACAGTTATCTTTGATGTTGTAGCAGTCATCTTTGATGAACAGTCATCTTTGATGTTGTAACAGTTATCACTGATGTTGTAACAGTCATTTTTGATTTTGTATTATGTATTGCCTACATACATTTTGTAGTCATCTTTGATGTTTTATTGTGTATTTCCTACATAACATTTTGTACAGTTAACATTGAGGTTTTATGGTGTACTGCAATACATGCATTTGGTAGTCAACTTTGATGTTGTATTGTGTATTGTCTACATACTTTTTGTAGTAAACTTTGTGTTGTCTTATGTATTGTTCACATACATTTTGTACAGTAATTTTTGATGTTTTATTCTATTTTGCCTACATACATTTTATACAGTCATCTTTGATGTTGTACCGGTATTATGTATTTCCAACATACATTTCGTATTGTCAACATTTATATTTTCTTGTTTGTTGCCAACATGCATTTTGTAGTCATCTTTGATATTTACTGTGTATTGTGATATACATTTTGTACACTCATCTTTGATGTTGCATTGTGTATTGCTTACATGCATTTTGTACAGTATAATGCACTATTTAACAAAAGTCACAGTAAGGGACTGATATTTTATTGAATGAAAAGAACTTCCTGGAATTCAAGATAAGATCATTTCTTCCTTTTACCTGTCGAGTGTTGAAACCATCTCTGATATTCGTCAATGATAACAAGATTTTGAAATTAGCTGCTGTGGTGCACAATAGTGGATGTCAGACTGGCACAATGTTCATTTAGAACGAAGTAGATATTAGAATTGCTTTGGTGAAAACTGTCATAATGATCATCCATCCATTCAGGGATGTAGTGACAAGAGTTTGTACGTACAATTGGCACCATTTTCATTTAGGACCAACAATGTATCATAAAAAGGCTACTGTTTGAAACCCCATCTTGATATTGCTATCCATCTGGGACTGGTAGAGATAATATTTTCAATATGGCTGCTACACTGGACATATGATCAGCACCATTTGCATTAGGACCAAGCAGACCTCACAGAAAATCTTTCCATGCAAATTCCATGTTAATACAACCATTCATTCAAGTGGACTAACAATATCAATAATTTTGAGATGGCTGCCATGGTGGCCATACTGGACATCATCAGGTCAGCACCATTTTCATCTAGGACTACACAGATATCACAATAAGTCTTTCGGTGTAAATTCCATGCTGATATGACTATCCATTCAGCATTAGATGATGGATGTCCAGACAATACCATTTTAATTTAGGACCACAGGATGAATGTATATGTAAAGTTTGATGGCAATCTTCCAAGTAGTTCAAAATGAGTAGTGATATAAAACTTGTGACAGCTGATGGACAACAGACAGACAATGGACAAAAGACAGACAAAGAACAACAGACCATCCAATAAGATCTTCTGGCCGATAACCAGTAAATCTAAAAAATAAGTGTTGTGTCCTCTCTTTAATGAATCCACTCATTTTGTGTTGATAAGAATTCTGCAAAATACTGTGACCCCTTTTCCTCTGAGGCATATACCATATTCCAAGGCAAAGTCACTGAGGCATATGCCAAATATCAAGGCAAAGTCACTGTGGCATATGCGAAATGTCAAGGTAAAGTCACAGAGGCATATACCATATTCCAAGGCAAAGTCACTGTGGCATATGCCAAATGTCAAGGCAAAGTCACTGTGGCATATGCGAAATGTCAAGGTAAAGTCACAGAGGCATATACCTAATTCCAGGGGAAAATCACTAAATGCATATACCAAATACCTAGGGAAAATCACTCATTCACATACCAAATTCCATGGCAAAATCACCAAGACATAAACCAAATACCAAAGCAAAGCCACTGAGGCATATACCAAATATCAAGGCTAAGTCAATGAGGCACATACCAAATATCAAGGCTAAGCCACTGAGGCATATACCAATTACCTAGGCAAAGTCACCAATACATGAAGGGGGCCCCGAGTGAGCAAGTGGTCTAAAGCTCTTGCCGTTACGGATCACTGCCATCTCACCTCTGTCTGCGTGGGTTCGAGTCTCGGGCTTGGCCAATGTGGTTATGTGAGAAAGCTTGCCGGTAGCTTCTCGTGGGTCGGTGGTTCTTTCCAGGTTCTCCCTCCACCATTAATACTGGCCGCCATGTATAGCCTATCTTGTGCTGAAAAATGGCGTTAAACCCTATAACAACAACAACAACAACCAATACATGAAAAGTAGGCCATTTTGAGTTCCTCTTGTATGCAGCATTCAAACTAGCCACCTGTGTTTTATCCAGTTATGACGATCTTGTCTGTTGGACTGGCTATTTTTTCCTAGTTCATATTATCTTGTCTGTTGGACTGGCTGCTTTTCCTAGTTCATATTATTTTGTGTGTTGGACTGGCTACTTTTCCTAGTTCATATTATCTTGTGCCTTGGACTGGCTACTTTTCCTAGTTCATATTATCTTGTGCCTTGGACTGGCTACTTTTCCTAGTTCATATTATCTTGTGCCTTGGACTGGCTACTTTTTCCAGTCCGTATTATCTTGTCTGGCTAGTTAATATTTGAGAATAAAAATAGACCTGGTTTCGTTTTATTTGTGAATGTTTACAAAAATTAGCTGATAGTTTAAAACACTTTCTTTCCTGTGTGTACATGTTAGTTGTGATTTATGTGCCTATTCTGTGACATTGTGTATGACATTGTTTTGTTGCCCCTAAAAACAGGTCATCTCTTCAAAGAGGTTGTTTTGAACGTAAGTCTGGTGTATGACAATGTTCTGTTGCCTTTGAAGGCAGGTCATCTCAGGGCATAAAGTTTTCTGAAAAAATTCAATCTATTAAAACCCATGGTTGATCAGTTGTGATTTAACAATTAATCAATTCTTTAAATTTTTACTCATTTCCATCAACTGGGAACACATAATGCAAGGGTCAATGATGACCGCAAGGGCCGATGATTATCACAAGGGCCAATGATGATCACATTGGCTTATGATGATTGCAAAGTCCAATGATGATCACAAGAGCCGATGATGATCACAAGGGCCAATGATGATCACAAGGGCTGATGAGGATCACAAAGGTCAATGATGATCACAATGGTTATGATCACAAGGGCCAATGATGATCACAAGGGCCAATGATGATCACATGCGCTGATGATGATCACAAGGGCCACTGATGATCACAAGGGCTGATGAGGATCACAAAGGCCAATGATGATCACAATGGTGATGATGATCACAAGGGCCAATGATGATCACATGGGCTGATAATCACAAGACAATGATGATCACAAGGGCCAATGATGATCACAAGGGCTCATGATGATCACAAAGGCCAATGATGATCACAATGGTGATGATGATCACAAGGGCCAATGATGATCATGAAGGTCAATGATGATCACAAGGGCCAATGATGATCACATGGGCTGATGATGATCACAAGGCAATGATGACCACAAGGGCCAATGATGATCACATGAGCTGATGATGATCACAAGGCTATGATGATCACAAGGGCTGATGATGATCACAAAGGCTGATGATGATTGCAAGAGCCAATGATGATCACAAGGGCCAATGATGATCATGAGGGTCAATGATGGGTCTATACAATCTGGTGAATGATTTAATTGGCACTTGTAAACTCCAAAATCACCAGCTGTTATCAAAATTGAAAGATTGTGATTCATTCCAACATCAAAATTGACAGATGGTGATTGATTTCAATGAAAACTTCAAAATGGAGAGACGGCAATTCTTTTCAATGAAAACATTTGGCAAATGAAAATTTCTGAGCCTGCACTGTTGTATTGCAGTAACATTGTGTGTGCCAAGTGGTTGCTTTGAATTTACTTACATTTGCTAGTGTAACATTGTTGAATTTACTTATGTCTGCTAGTTTAACATTGTTTGAATTTGCTTACATTTTCTTGTGCAACATGGTTTGAATTTACATATGTCTGCTATCGTAACATGTTTTGAATTTGCTTACATTAACGGTGTAACATGTTTTGAATTTGCTTACATTTGCAAGTGTAACATGTTTTGAATTTGCTTACATTAACGGTGTAACATGTTTTGAATTTGCTTATATTAACGGTGTAACATGTTTTAAATTTGCTTACATTAACGGTGTAACATGTTTTGAATTTGCTCACATTTGCCAGAGTTGCTTCTTGAGGCTGCATAAATGTAATGAATTAAATTTCTTTATAACAGAACACACATAAATGTAATGAATTAAATTTCTTTATAACAGAACACACATAAATGTAATGAATTAAATTTCTTTATAACAGAACACACATAAATGCAATGAATTAAATTTCTTTATAACACAACACACATAAATGAATGATTCAGCAGCACATCAAGAGAACTTTCACAGAAATGGGGGAATCCTGAAAGAAAATACTAATGAGTAATGACTAAAAATGAAGAGAAGTCAAATCCAGAACAGACATTCCCATAGTGGGGCCCTTTTCTGGGACACTACATAACTGTACATCCAAGTATTTTTCAGGGCAAAACTTGTCAACTACTTTGGAAATTCAACATGGTAATGTTATACAGTATCATATAATGCAAGTCACTCACTCTCGGTCTGCACTCATCCGAGCTTCAATCAGAGGATGTGTCTCATCAGCACACACTATTAGACTTCTTTTATCAGGGTCGTCATTTTCCACCAGGTAGGGTAGGTTTGGTGGGCATTTCTCAACACACTCAAACTGAAATGCACAGGAAATTTTCTAGAAGTAAAATTTAATTCTACTAATGATGATGCAAAACTGTCCTAAATGAACCTTGTTTGGCAAACCACTTTCATTCCAATCTGTTAGTGACCCACACTGGACATCTTTTATTACAGATGTTCATGTGGCAAATTAGTATGATACATTTTATAACAAGTTATCCAGAGTGACTGCACCAGCTGCATCTGAGAAACACATATTGTTGTGATTATTCTTAATTCTATGCAGTAATTTTGTTATTTGCAGAGTCAAAATATAATTTACACCTCATGCTTGCTGTCTCTTCAAACAATTTAAAATTTACTGGACTGGTTTAGGAGTAAACAAGGTTCATTCAGTACCTAATTACATGTGGCAACTGATGCTGACCCTCTTTTATAGCAATCTGCATACTAACCCAACTCCGCCTGACATAATTCCCAATATAATATAGACTGGATGACTAACTCAACTCAGTATAACATAATTTCTAACACAGCAAAAATGTCATGAGTGACCTCTGCTACGAGCGACCACCTGTCATTTCCAACAACAATCGTAATGCACGGATCGATTTTATTATATAAACACTCTGTTATGAGCAACCACCTGCTGAACGCGACCAGCGACCGCGATGACTTGGCAAAATATGCATGTTGACACTGCTATGAATGACAGCATCGCAAAAATGAGGATAAACTCCACCAACCTTTATTTAATCCCTAAAAGAATGACCACTCATACCGTTGTAAATAAAAACAAAAAAATTTTAAAAATAGGCTGGCTACCGATGTCTGAATATTTTAGCTATGCTTATTATGTTTATAGTTTCTGTCATAAGCCAGACTAAAGTATATGCAGATTATTTCCTAGTCTGGTTCCCTGCTTCATATGCAATGGACGAACCTCCAACTAAAAAGAGACAAATTTTAAGGCTGGAGAAAATAATTATTGTAACTGAAAGAAGTGAAAAAGAGCAGATCACTCGCAAAAAAGCGGTTTAAACGTCGGTAAAACAAATTTATGTTGTTATAAAGAAAAAGAAGTAATTCAGAAATGATTTCATATGCTAAAATATGTGATCTTCAAATGTAAATGTGATTTCATGTTTAATGACAGAAGTATATCTTTATTGCTATATAATTTGGTTTTTAGATGAATGCATACAATATTTTAGCAAGAAATATTAATAAATAGAATAGAATATATGTATAGTGATTGTGGTTATTTTTCTTGAAATTGTTCTGAAACTAGTCTTTTTGTACAAGCCAGCTATGAGAGACCACCTGTCTTGAGAGACCGCTTTTTGTTGGCAGAAGGGACGGTCTCTCATAACAGGTTTTACTGTACAACACATTATGATGAACCTAGCTTAGCATAATTCCAATATAACACAGGCATTATGACCAACCTAGCTCAGCATAATTCCAATATAACAAAGGCATTATGACCAACCTAGCTCAGTAATTCTCAATATAACCCAGGCATTATGACTAACCTAGCTCAGTGTAACATAATTCCCAATATAACGCAGGCATTATGATGTATGCTGTTTTTTTGGACTGTACCACATTTACTTCAATATAAGGCAACCTCAATTATAACATGACACACACTTACAGCCCACCCCTGAACTGTGTTAAAAAGAAGGACCACTGAAACAACCAAAAGTTAAAATGAGGGACCAATGAAACAACCTGAACAGTGTTAAAATGAAGGACCACTAAAACAACCTGAACAGTGTTTAAATGAAGGAACATTCAAAACCCTGAACAGTGTTAAAATGAAGAACCATTCAAACAACATGAAGTGTTAAAATGAAGAAACATTCAAACAACCTGAACAGTTAAAATTAAGGACCACTGAAACAATCTGAACAGTGTTAAAAAGAAGGACCATTCAAACATGAATTTTGCTAAAATGAAGGACCAATGAAGCAACCTGAACAGTTTAAAATGAAGGACCATTGAAACAACCTGAACAGTTTTAAAATAAAGTAACATTCAAACAACCTGAACAGTCTTATAATGAAGGACCATTCAAACAACCTATCTTTTTGGTGCATTTATTATTACCCTTATTTGGAACATAACTGCCTTAGTGACAGGGTCAAACTTCTGTTATTATCAAATCATTCAAAATATTAATATTAAGAAAGAATATATTTGTTATATTAAATATTTTCAGAACTCTTTTATATTCTTCAGATATTATGGAAAAATACAAAGACCAAACTGATCTTACTGTTTCCGTTTCGTTGTTGTGGATGATCTTGTAATTTTTACACTCTCTGCAGTCCTTACGTGACGGCCCAGTACACCCTTCTACGCACTCATTATCACATTGATGACAGGACTTGGTTGACGTTTCAGGATATGTGTAATTTGGGCATCCACTGACACACAGCGAAAAATGCTTGAAGAATCGACACTCTGTGCAGGTACCAATATCAGGTCCTTTACAGTCCACACACAAGGTATGGCATGGTTGACAAATCTGTGAAGTCACAAACAGTCAATAGTGCAAGAAAAATGGTCACTGACATAATTTTTAATAATGTGAATCAATCCATTAGAAAATACATTTTACTGATGATTATAAAAATATAAAAATTACTGTAACTTGATTTATTCAAACCAATGCAATGATAATTACGATAATTTGATTTATTCAAACCAATGCAATTATCAATTATGAAATTCCACTTTCATTCACCTCTACCCCTGAAAAACAATATAAATTAAAGTTTAAAAATATTTAAAGTACTTAATTTAAAATTATAGTACAAAAATAAAAACAAGATCTAATTTGGCAACAAGAATATTTAATTATAAAGCTTTCATTTTATCATTTAATTCTAAGCAGTGAAACACCAACATATTCATTACCAACATTGTCCAATTAACAAATTATTTTTCAGGCAAATTTCATGAGAATTAAGCTCAATACAACAAGTGCACAATGACAATGTAAAGAATATGTTCCCATCATGTTCACAGTAGAAGACTAGCTCCCTCTGACTGTACTGGGAGCTCTTCATTTTAGAGGTGTATTCACTCTCTCCCAGCATGGCTGCACTGAATAAACCACATATAAGATCCATTGTTAAGAATGAATCAACCCTTGGAGTTTAGATGAAAAGCGTGACCGGGCTAAAAAGTATGGGAATAACGATATTCTAAATGAGTTTTAGCACTGGTTTCCCTTCTACAAGGCATACCAAGCCTGACACATACTAAGTCACACTGACTTCCCTTCTACAAGGCATACCAAGCCTGACACATATTAACTCACACTGACTTCCCTTCTACACAGCATACCAAGCCTGACACATACTAAGTCACACTGACTTCCCTTCTACATGGCATACCAAGCCTGACACATACTAAATCACACTGACTTCCCTTCTACAAGGCATACCAAGCCTGATACATACAACGTCACACTGACTTCCCTTCTACAAGGCATACCAAGCCTGACACATACTAAGTCACACTGACTTCCCTTCTACAAGGCATACCAAGCCTGACACATACTAAGTCCCACTGACTTCCCTTCTACAAGGCATACCAAGCCTGACACATACTAAGTCACAATGGATATTTTTAAATAAGTTTGACCAATGAAGATATTGGTGAGTATTACAATAACAAAATTCTATAGCCTTCAAGCAGAGCTATAACCTGAGTCTAGATTATACTAATGCATTAAATTTGATGACTCTTGCTTGAACACCCATGTCAAAAACGATGTTTTACAATGCAGATTTTGGTCATTCATCCATTAATTTCTTCCTTCAATCTTCAGATTAAAACCAATGATTGATTGTACATGTCAAATGATTGTGCAACAATATTGTTTAATGTAGAACAAAAACGAATGAGTTACATTTTTACGGGACAGTGGTGAGTGTGATGACGCCCCCAGTCGTGTCAGGTAGTATCCTTTTGGACAATCTTCCTGCTCGTGCGGCAAGCAGGAAATAGTCCCGTCAACAAGAGTTTTGTTGATTGCAAGTTCACATGTGTTACAGCCACCATTTCTTACTTCACTGGACGGTCCCGTACATCTGGAATAATAACAGTAGAAATCTTGCATGCAACCATTCCTATCTAGGTGGGGATGATCTTGTATGAAAGGAAGTGAGTCACTGTTATCTATGTGGGGATGATCTTGTATGAAATGAAATGAGTCACTGTTATCTATGTGGGGATGACCTTGTATGAAAGGAAGTGTGTCACTGTTATCTATGTGGGGATGATCTTGTATGAAAGGAAGTGAGTCACTGTTATCTATGTGGGGATGATCTTGTAAGAAAGGAAATGAGTCTCTGTTATCTATGTGGGGATGATCTTGTATGAAAGGAAGTGAGTCACTGTTGTCTATGTGAGATGTATGGGTGAAGTGAGTTACATTTCTCTATAAGGCAATGTATGGGAGGATTGAGTTACAGCTGTTTATAAGGTGATGTATGGGAGGATTGAGTTATAGTTGTCTATAAGGCAATGTATTGGAGGAAGTGTTGTACTGTTAGCTATGTTAATGACCTCGTATTGGAGGATGTGACATAATACTAGGTGGGGATGATCTTGTATGAGAGGAGGTGAGGTATGTTTTGTTTTTTTTTTCATTTTTAACTTAGCTTTAACCATTTTAGTCACATCACTATGATGTCTGCAGTGTGGCAGTTGATAGTGATGTCTAGCACTAGAGCATCATGCTGCAGACATGTAGCATCATGTCCCACCCAGTCACATTATATCCTTACACCAGGACGACCTATCTAACACTAACCTCTTAATGCCGAGTGCTAAGTGAGGTAGCTGCTAGTACCATTTTTATAAGTCTTTGGTATGACTTGGCTAGGGTTAAAACCCATGACCTCTCATATCTGAGTCTCGACACTCTAACCACTGGAGCGGTAGAAAATGAGTTACTGTTATCTAGGTGGGGATGATCTTGAATGAGAGGAAGTGAGGTACTGTTATCTAAGTGGGGATGACTGTATGGCAAGAAGTGAGGTACTGTTACCTAGGTGGGGATCACTGTATGGGAGGAAGTGAGGAGTATTGTTAATTCACTATTTTCATGGATTTCATAATTACAGACTAAACCATAAAATTAAAGATGCAATGCAAAAAGAATCTTATGTGGAAACAATCCATAAATTTAGGAAACAACAAAAATAAATGATTTCTCAGTAATTAACAGTGACAAATTTACTTTAACATGGGATACATCATTTCTGCAACCCCCACCCCCAACCACAACACCTTTATCCTCCAAACAAACAAAAAGACATTAGTGAAAGCAAAACAGCTATTTAAGTCCTCAGGCTTTCGAATACCACACTTTTATTAGAAACTAATGTGCTAAAGCAATGGCAATCCTTATCTACCTCTATATCAAAAAATTAAAGGTGGAATAACACAAAAAAAACCCAGCCATTTTTTAGACAGTACATAAAAACTCCCATTATAACACACCTTATTACAACATGTTTAATGATGTAACATGGTACTGCTATGGACCCTATGACCAAATTAACATTCCTGGTCTAGCTCAAAAGATTTAAGGCATAACATCAATAATGATGGTCATATTCTAACAGTATATCATTGGTCTGTTTCAGGGCATAACATCAATAATAAGGGTTGTATTCCAACAGTATATTATGGATTTGACAGTTCAAAATTAAATTAATTTGAGAAAGATATAAAAATGTGTATTTACTGTGCTTAAAAAAGAAGACCATGGAAAGCAAAAATAATGGAATCAGAATAACACAACCATGATGGAGAACAAGTTTTATTGGAAACAATAATTCCATGGAATGCAACACTTTGCCAGCTCTGCCATAAATAATGTTTAAAAAATTACAAAACTGATGGAGCAAGAACAGTGACTTACTTTGCCTGTGTTGAGTAGTACATATAAATTTCCATAACATACCTCTGAAAAAGTGACATGGAAATCTTAATATTGATGCCACACCAACAATATCAATAATAATATCAACAACAATATCAATAATAATAATAACAACAGTATGATGGGATTCTATGTCTCACGTAGGATTTGTAAGCAAGACAAAAAAGACTATAACAGTCTGAGCTTTTTCGTTCTAATGTACAGGAAACCTAAATACTCAGGAACTTGAGCTTTGGGGTTCTAATGGGCAGGTAACCTAAGGTTCCAATGGGCAGGAAACCTAGGGTTCCCATGTACAATAAACCTAAATAATCAGGAACCTGAACTTTGCAGGTCCAATAGACAGGAAACCTAAATACTTAGGGAACTCAGCTTTGGATTTCCAATGGGCAGGAAACCTAAATACTCAGGGAACTCAGCTTTGGGTTTCCAATGGGCAGGAAACCTAAATACTCAGGGAACTCAGCTTTGGGTTTCCAATGGGCAGGAAACCTAAATACTCAGGGAACTCAGTTTTGGGTTTCCAATGGGCAGGAAACCTAAATACTCAGGGAACTCAGCTTTGAGGTTCCAATGAACAGGAAACCTAACACTCAGGAACCAGACCAATTTGTAGTGAACTTTCTATTATGGAAGAAAGAATTATGTTTGATGTAATTACTTACGTTTCACAGAACATTCAGTATTATGTAACCTCATACAGTACAATTATGAGCTCATCAATACAATTATGGGCAAATACAAATACAATTATGGGCTCATCAACTTTGTATTATAAGAAGTCTGTTGGTGAAAACCTGATATTGATATAGCTATCTCTTTGGGAGTGGAGATAATATTTTCAAGACAGTGTGTGTGTGATTTGGATTTTTAATCTTGCTATGAAAAAAAATTCAGTCATATTGCAACAATGTCTCCAGTGTGGCAGTTTACAGAGACGTCTAGAACTGGGGCATCATGCCGCAGACATGTAGTATCATGTCCCACCCAGTCACATTATCCCACCACCTGGCCGACCAATCATAACACTAACCTCTTAATGCTGAGTAGCAAGCAAGGCAGTTGTTAGTACCATTTTTATAATTCTTTGGTATGACTCAGACTGGGTTTGAACCAGCGACCTCCCGCATCCGAGGTGGACACTCAAACCACTTAGGCCAACAGAGCTGTCTTCAAGATAGTCACTATGGTGGTCACATTGAAAGTCAGACATTTTCATTTAGAAATCCCTTCTGATGGAAACCCATGTCAGAATGGAAACCCCATGTCAAAATGGAAACCACATCTCAAAATGGAAACCCCATGTCAAAATGAAAACCCCAAGTCAAACTGCTATTCCCTTTAGCAAAGTAGCAAAAATAAGATTTTCAAGGTGGCTGAATATTGGACATCAGCTCAGCATCATTTTAATTTAAGATGAACAAAACATTATAAGAAGTCTTACAGTGAAAACCGAATGATGATATTGCCATTCGTTCTGAGGAAGTAGTGATAACAAGATTTTCAAGCTAGCCAATGTGGCAACCATATCAGACCTTAGATCATTTAGAACCAAGCAGACAGCATAAGAAGTCTTTTGGTAAAAGAAAAAACCCATGTCAATATGACTTTCTGTTCAGGGTGAATAGCAATAAAATCATTTTCCAGATTGCAGCTGTGGTAGCGATATTTGACATCAGACTGGCACCGTTTCCATTGAGGACCAGGTGAATATCATAAAAAGTCTTTAAGTGAAACCCTCAAGCTGATATGGTAGTCCATACAGAAGTAGCAAGATGGCCACTGTGTGGAGGCCATATTGGATGTTAGATCTGTTCTGGATGAGCTGCCATATGATTTTCAAGATGACCACTGTGGTGGCCATGTTGGACACTCAATTTGCACCAATTTCATTTAGCACGAACTAGACTTCATAAAATGTCTTTTAGTAAAAAGCCCAAAATGATATGATCATCCATGTAGGAGGTGTAGTGACAAGATTTCAAGATGGCCACTGTTACAACCATACTGGATGCCAGATCAATAACATTTTCATTCAGAACTAACCAGACATGACAATAAGTCTTTACTGATATGACCATCGATGGAGAAGTAACCAGACATGACAATAAGTCTTTACTGATATGACCATCCATGGAGAAGTAACCAGACATGACAATAAGTCTTTACTGATATGACCATCCATGGAGAAGTAACCAGACATGACAAGAAGTCTTTACTGATATGACCATCCATGGAGAAGTAACCAGACATGACAAGAAGTCTTTTAGTGAAAACCCCATATTGATATGACCTTCCATGGAGAAGTAACAATAACAAAATTTTCAGACAACAGCTTTGGCAGTCATAATGAATATACAAACAGCACCATCTAGTACCATTGGATGAATGTGTGTGTAAACTTTCACTGCAGTCCTCCATGCAGGTTAAGAGTAGCGATAACAAACTTATTCTAATTGATGGACAGACATCGGATGCCAGAAGACAGACCATCCCATAACCTCTTCTGGAACATGACCACTACAGCTACAAATCTGAATAACAAAACGTTAAGCTTAAGAAAAATAAATTCTAAAGGAAATCAGACCCAGTGAAAAAGAATACATGACAGCCCAAAATGTATACGATTTTTCTCCAAGTGTGATATCACAGAACCTTTATGAATTAGGTCTAAGTTGACATGAAAACAAGGGATATACAAGTTTCAAATTGAGTCTTACCCTTCAGCACATGTGTAATTGCATGGTTGGCAGGTATTTCTTTCATCTGGATAAAAATACACTGGTGATTTCTGCATGACTGGACACTTTTCCATACATACAGCAGAAACACCATCAAGACCTGGAAACTTTACCTGCTTACAACGTGTACAGTTGGATGGTCCCTGGAACAGAAAGTTCATTCATGATTTTAAAAAATGATAACAGTAAAATGACATAATCTCCTACACTAACAGAGACTTGTGTTGTACCAGCCAAGATCATTAAAGGAAACTATATACTGTGTGCTTGGTAGTAACCTCAAAACTTTAACTGTGCATGTAACTAATTTAGAATGCCAATACAGGAAAGTCATGTAACCAATTTAGAATGCCAATACAGGAAAGTCATGTAACTAATTTAGAACGCCAGTACAGGAAAGTCATGTAACTAATCTAGAATGCCAATACAGGAAAGTCATGTAACTAATTTAGAATGCCAATACAGGAAAGTCATGTAACTAATTTAGAATGCCAATACAGGAAAGTCATGTAACTAATTTAGAATGCCAATACAGGAAAGTCATGTAACTAATTTAGAATGCCAATACAGGAAAGTCATGTAACTAATTTAGAATGCTAATACAGGAAAGTGATGTAACTAATTTAGAATGCCAATACAGGAAAGTCATGTAACTAATTTAGAATGCCAGTACAGGAAAGTCATGTAACTAATCTAGAATGCCAGTACAGGAAAGTCATGTAACTAATCTAGAATCCCAATACAGGAAAGTCATGTAACTAATCTAGAATGCCAATACAAGAAATTTCTGTTCTGATGCAGTGCACTTACAATCTAATATAGATTTTTATTAATGTTTGTCACAGTCTAGCATTTCTTGCTGTAAATGATTAAGTGTATTGTTTCCTGCTACAGTTTTTCAGCATAATATTTTTGCTATAGTTTATTATTGTATTAGTGTATTATTTTTGCTGAAGTTTATTATAATGAATTCTTTCTTGTGGCAATTTATTAGTGTGTTTTTTCTTGCTCTAGTTTATTACAGTGTATTGTTTCTTGCTATAAACTATTACAGTGTATTGTTTCTTGCTATAGACTATTATAGTCTTGCTATAGACTATTACCGTATGTTGTTTCTTGCAATAGACTATTACAGTGTATTGTTTCTTGCTATAGACTATTAGTGTATTGTTTCTTGCTATAGACTATTAGTGTGTTGTTTCTTGCTACAATTACAGTGTATTGTTTCTTGCTATAGACTATTACAGTGTGTTGTTTCTTGCTATAGACTATTACAGTGTATTGTTTCTTGCTATAGACTATTAGTGTATTGTTTCTTGCTATAGACTATTAGTGTGTTGTTTCTTGCTATAGACTATTAGTGTGTTGTTTCTTGCTATAGACTATTACAGTGTATTGTTTCTTGCTATAGACTATTAGTGTGTTGTTTCTTGCTACAGACTATTACAGTGTATTGTTTCTTGCTATAGACTATTAGTGTGTTGTTTCTTGCTATAGACTATTACAGTGTATTGTTTCTTGCTACAGACTATTACAGTGTGTTGTTTCTTGCTACAGACTATTACAGTGTATTGTTTCTTGCTATAGACTATTAGTGTGTTGTTTTTTGCTATAGACTATTACAGTGTGTTGTTTCTTGCTACAGACTATTACAGTGTATTGTTTCTTGCTATAGACTATTAGTGCATTGTTTCTTGCTATAGACTATTACAGTGTGTTGTTTCTTGCTATAGACTATTAGTGTGTTGTTTCTTGCTACAGACTATTACCATGTATTGTTTCTTGCTATTACAGTGTGTTGTTTCTTGCTATAGACTATTACAGTGTAATGTTTCTTGCTATTACAGTGTGTTGTTTCTTGCTATAGACTATTACAGTGTATTGTTTCTTGCTATAGACTATTAGTGTGTTGTTTCTTGCTATAGACTATTACCGTGTGTTGTTTCTTGCTATTACAGTGTTGTTTCTTGCTATAGACTATTACAGTGTAATGTTTCTTGCTATTACAGTGTGTTGTTTCTTGCTATAGACTATTACAGTGTATTGTTTCTTGCTATAGACTATTAGTGTGTTGTTTCTTGCTATAGACTATTACCGTGTGTTGTTTCTTGCTATTACAGTGTTGTTTCTTGCTATAGACTATTACCATGTATTGTTTCTTGCTATTACAGTGTGTTGTTTCTTGCTATAGACTATTACAGTGTATTGTTTCTTGCTATTACAGTGTGTTGTTTCTTGCTATAGACTATTAGTGTATTGTTTCTTGCTATAGACTATTACCGTGTGTTGTTTCTTGCCCTAGACTATTACCGTGTGTTGTTTCTTGCTCTAGTTTATTACAGTGTATTGTTTCTTGCTATAGACTATTACAGTGTATTGTTTCTTGCTATAGACTATTACCTTGTGTTGTTTCTTGCTCTAGTTTATTAGTGTATTGTTTCTTGCTATAGACTATTACAGTGTATTGTTTCTTGCTATAGACTATTACCATGTGTTGTTTCTTGCTATAGACAATTACAGAGTATTGTTTCTTGCTATAGACTATTACAGTGCATTGGTTCTTGCTATAGACTATTACAGTGTATTGTTTCTTGCTATAGACTTACCATGTGTTGTTTCTTGCTATAGACTATTACCATGTGTTGTTTCTTGCTCTAGTTTATTACAGTGTATTGTTTCTTGCTATAGACTATTACAGTGTATTGTTTCTTGCTAGACTATTACAGTGTATTGTTTCTTGCTATAGACTATTACAGTGTGTTGTTTCTTGCTACAGACTATTGCAGTGTATTGTTTCTTGCTATAGACTATTGCAGTGTATTGTTTCTTGCTATAGACTATTACAATGTATTGTTTCTTGCTATAGACTATTACCATGTGTTGTTTCTTGCTATAGACTATTACCATGTGTTGTTTCTTGCTATAGACTATTAGTGTATTGTTTCTTGCTACAGACTTTTGCAGTGTATTGTATCTTGCTATAGACTATTACAGTGTATTGTTTCTTGCTATAGACTATTACAGTGTATTGTTTCTTGCTATAGACTATTACAGTGTGTTGTTTCTTGCTATAGACTATTACCATGTCTTGTATTTTGCTATAGACTATTAGTGTCTTGTTTCTTGCTATAGACTATTACTGTATGTTGTTTCTTGCTATAGACTTTTACAGTGTATTGTTTCTTACTGTAGACTATTACAGTGTATTGTTTCTGACAATAGACTATTACAGTGTATTGTTTCTTGCTATAGACTATTACAGTGTATTGTTTTTTGCTATAGACTATTACCGTGTGTTGTTTCTTGCTATAGACTATTACCGTGTATTGAGACTGCTCTGGTGGCCTAGTGGTTACAGTGTCTGCCTCAGATGCGGGGGGTCGTGGGTTTGATCCCCGGCTGAGTCATACCAAAGACTTATAAAAATGGTACTAACAGCTGCCTTGTTAGGCACTCAGCATTAAGAGGTTAGTGTTAGGACTGGTCGGCCTGGTGTCAGGATAATGTGACTGGGTGGGACATCATGCTACATGTCTGTGGCATGATGCCCCAGTGCTAGACATCACTATAAACTGTCACACTGCAGACATCATAGCGACATGACTGAAAAACTGTTAAAGCTACATTAAAAATCCAAATCACACAGACACATACAAATCACACACAGTCTTAATACTGTGTAGTGATTCTTGCTATAGCTCATTAGTGTTTTGTTTCTTGCTATAGTTTATTAGTCTACTGTTTCTTGCTATGATTTATTAGTCTACTGTTTCTTGCTATGATTTATTAGTCTACTGTTTCTTGCTATAGTTTATTACAATGTATTGTTTCTTGCTATAGTTCATTATAGTGTATTGTTTCTTGCTGTTTATAATAGTGTATTGTTTCTTGCTGTTTATAATAGTGTCTTGTTTCTTGCTGTTTATAACAGTTGTTTCTTGCCATTTATAACAGTGTATTGTTTTGTGCTGTTTATAATTGCATTGTTTCATGCTGTTTATAACAGTGTATTATTTCTTGCTGTTTATAACAGTGTATTGTTCGTGCTGTTTATAACAGTGTATTGTTTCTTGCTGTTTATAACAGTGTATTGTTTCTTGCTGTTTATAACAGTGTACTGTTTCTTGCTGTTTATAACAGTGTATTGTTTCTTGCTGTTTATAACAGTGTATTGTTTCTTGCTGTTTATAACAGTGTACTGTTTCTTCCTTTTTATAAAAGTGTACTGATCAACACTGTTCAATGGACTGCTGATAACTCTCAAGCCAAGCTCAGTTTAATTATTTATGCTAAGCTTGTCTGATTATCTTGATTACTCGACTCAACTCAACTCAGTCTTGAGTACTCAAAATTGTAACCTTCAAAGGCAGTATTTCCCAGGTCTAAGAACATGCCCACCATCCCACCAATCCTTCCTCAACTTTGACAAAATTTTAATAGAACATATTAATACTTTTCCATTAATAACATTTCTAACATGTTACACACAAACTAAAACCCACAACAATTAGAAAAACTCCCATAACAAGACTGCATTACTGCATGTTGTTGTTGTTGTTGTTGTTGTTGTTGTAGGGTTTAATACCATCTTTCAACACAGGATAGGCTATACATGGCGGCCTGTATTAATGGTGGAGGAAGAACCGGGGAAAACCCCGAAAAGAACCACCAACCCATAAGAAGCTACTGGCAAGCTTTCTCACATATCCACATTGGCCGAAGCCGAGACTCGAACCCACACAGACAGAGGTGAGATGGCAGTGATTTGTAATGGTGAGCGCTTTAGACCACTCGGCCACTTGGGGCCCCCATTATTGCATGTAATTTCTGTGAACCAATGCAAACTCAATATTCCATTCAAAACACTGATTCATCAAGGATAGTTTGTATGACCATACATGTGGGTTGGTTATATGCAGGAAAACCAGCAGACATGATTCAATGACACAAAACCAAACCAACAATACTGTTGCAATTTGAACAATTGAGTCAAACATCCACAATATGTACTACAGTTTGTGAAATTAGTTCCATGAACAAGATTACATCATGTGGAACATTCTCCCTTGTCTAAAAAATAAAAAAAAAAATCTATGTAATTTGTTTTATAAAATGGCAGTATGAGAGGTCTCTTATTTTTTGAGCACTCAAGTTGGACATTTAGACTCAAGTTTAAGATGTACCCAACTCAAACCTAAATGCTCAAATCCAAAATTTAGACTAAGTTTAAGATGTACCTAACTCAAACCCGATTGTTCAAGTCTGAAATTTAGACTTGAGTTTAAGATGTACCCAACTCAAACCTGATGCAAGTATGCATTGCAGCACTTATTGTCAAGTAGTCTGGTTAATTGAAGATCTGATACTATGGCCAATTTTACTTTATACCATGCACAATTCAAAAATTTAATGTGTAGTTATTTTGTTTCAGACGATTTCCAAAAAATTACAAATGTCCCGCTACTGAAGAGCAAAAATGGTACTCTTGCAGACAAAAACAATTCAAGATCTACCATTGTTCTGCCAATTCAAGGTCTATCACTGTCCTGACAATTCAGGTCTATCACTGTCCTGACAATTCAGGTTTACCACTGTCCTGACAATTCAGGTCTACCACTGTCCTGACAATTCAGGTCTATCAGTCCTGACAATTCAGGTCTATCACTGTCCTGACAATTCAGGTCTATCACTGCCCTGACAATTCAGGTCTATCACTGTCCTGACAACTATTTTGAAATATTTTTAGGTACTATAACAATGTAAGGTCAAACTTTCTGATAATCAGTTTGGTTTGAGGAAACAACACTCAACAGTCATGTGCCTACATGATTTTAAAGAAACTGTAAACTATTATTTAGAACACTGTAACCATGTGTTTCCATGTTTTTATTATTTAGAACACTGTAGTCCTGTACTTGCACATTTTTATTATTCTGAACACAGATACATGTATTTGCATGTTCGAATTATCTAGAACATTGCAGCCTTGTGCTTGCATGTTTGTTTTATTTATAATACTAAGCACTGTGTTTGCATGTTTTTATTATTTAGAACACTGTTGCCCTGTGCTTGCATGTTTTTATTATTTAGAACACTGTTGCCCTGTGCTTGCATGCTTTTATTATTTAGAACACTGTTGCCCTGTGCTTGTATGTATCTAGATGTGTCATCTGATGAGCCAATCATTGTACACTGTTCCAAAAGTTACTCAACAATCAAATGCCTGTGTATATATTTTATTCCCTAGTAAACCAAATGACAAACAGTTGTACTATGTGTGGTGGGAAAAAGCAGTATCGAATTCCTTCCATGTAACCAATAATTTGAGACAGGGTGGTGTTCTTTAACCTTTGTTATTTATTATAAACATACATGCTTTAAATCATTAAATTTGGTCAATGTCCTTATCTATTTTAGCTTTGCTGGTGATATGCCTTTGGTAAGTCCTTATATCACAGGTTTAAGAAATTTATTAAAGGTAAGTGATCATTACATATTTGAGAATGATATACATAATACAAAAAAATCAGTTTGCACGTGTTCCAGTCAAAATCTTTCAAATTACCATCTCCTCCTTCTGTACTTATTAACGACCATACTCTTTCATATGTCAACAGCTGTACTTATTTGGGTCACATTTTAAATTCCAATCTGTCAGATGATGAAGACATGATGACACAATACAGATTTTTGTGTACTAAAACAAACATACATTTAAAATATTTTAGATATTCTTCTTTGAATCTAAACATTCGATTATTTAAATCTTGTTGCTGCACATGATGTATTATGCATCTCATAAAAAGAAAACTTAATTTAGTTATTGGTTAAAATAATGTTCTTCATTACTATCAAGCTTTCCAAGGAAAAGTGCCCCTAATATGTTTGTAAATTATATGTATTTGATGTTGAAGGAGTAATGAGAAAGTATGTGTTTTCAATGATGACAGGAGTATTTAATAGTAAGATTTGTAAAATGAAATGTCAGTCAAGCTATGATATCTTATTATTCTAGGATCATCGACAGATGGAAAGAATTGATCTAAAAATGTCTTGCATAATTTTGTTCTTAACAATGATAGATATAATGAGGGGATGTATGTGTGTCTGTTTACTGGTACATAATACAACTGTGACTTTTTTATGTTTAAAATAAATGTACATTTTAATCAAGATGTATGGTCAATAGAGTATAAAATACATGTACATTTTAATGTAGATCCATGGTCCATGGAGCATGAAATAAACAATTCTTATATTCTTATCTCCTCATTACACAATTTATTATTATTATTATTATAATTATTATTATTATTTTTATTATTATTATTATTATTATTATTATTATTATAATTACTGACCGCTCTGGTGGTCTTAGTGGTTAGAGCATCTGCATCAGATGTGGGAGGTCGCAGGTTCGAACCCTGACCAAGTCATACCAAAGACTTATAAAAACGGCACTAACAACTGCCTTGCTTAACGCTCAGCATTAAGAGGTTAGTGTTAGGACTGGTCGGCGTGGTGTCAGAATAATGTGACTGGGTGGGGCATGATGACACATCTGCAGCACAATGCCCCAGTGACAGACATCACTATAAACTGCCACACTGCAGACATTGTTGTGATATGACTGAAAAGTTGTTAAAACTATGCTAAACAATCCAAGTCCTTATTATTACTATTACCTTCATCATATGCTTTGTTCTTTTGAGTGACTCTTTCCCATGTTTTTATTTGTCTATTTCCCCATGTAACCAATTCTTCTGCATACAATTTTGTACAAAAGTTTCGTTGAGGTGCAAAGTTGTTTTTGGTAGTGAAAGAAGTTTCAATGATGATTGTTTCCTACAAATTAAGATGCCAGTACTAAAACATGAGCTACTGACTGAAGAATGGACATTTTGAGACAGACAGTTCAGACGTATCACAAGCAAGTGCTATTGTCTAAATACATGAATTTTAAATGTGCAAAACATTTCTTCTTTTATCTCTTAAAAGAGAATTGCTGAAAATTTTCCTTAAAAATATTGACAGAAATTTTAAGGCAATTACAAATAATTCTGCAATAAATGACTTTACAAGAATTTCTTTTCTCAGTTGATTTTAACATAGTTTGAACAATCCCAGTAGAATGTAAGTTAGCTGTAAGCATCTTGCCATTCCTGGAATGCCAGAGCTTAAAATTGATATTTACCACATGTAAGCATGTTGTAATATTTGGGTAGACTTGGCTTTTTTTCTTTTTGCTTTAAACACACACACACACACACACACACACACACACACCCCCCACGTTATTATTATGAGTAATTTATGAGCAAGTATATTTCACTAAACTTACCGGTCCAGTACAGCTGTCAGCACACTGTGCATGGCATTTTTCACATGTGTCTCCATCCTCGTATAATAGAGGTAGATCTGAGCATAAGTGGACACACTGGTCATTCTCTGACACTCGTTTGTTTGCACATTTAAGGCAATTTTTTGGTCCAGGCCCCCAACAACCGTGCTGTGAACATTCAGAATCACAAACCTTACCCTCTGCCCCTGCAGGATGAAATTATTGCAATCATTATTACAATATATTACAGTGATCCAATCATAAATCACTCTTCATTTATTACTATAACAGTGATCCTATCATAAATTGCTCTTTGTTTATCACTACAACAGTGATCTTATCATAAACTGTTCTTCATTTATTACTATAACAGTAATCCTATCATATAATGCTCTTTGTTTATTACTATAACTGATCCTATCATAAATTGCTCTTCATTTATTACTGTAACAGTGATCCTATCATATAATTCTCTTTATTTATTACAACAGTGATCCTATCATAACTCACTCTTCATGTATTACTACAACAGGGATCCTATCATAAACTGCTCTTGATTTATTACAATAACAGTGATTCTATCATATAATGCTCTTTATTTCTTACAATAACTGATCCTATCATAAACTGCTCATTTATTACTATTACAGTGATCCTATCATATAATGCTCTTCATGTATTACTATAACAGTGACCCTATCATAAATTGTTCTTCATTTAATACTGTAACAGTGATCCTATAATATAATGCTCTTTATTTATTACAACAGTGATCCTTTTATAAATCATTCTTCATATATTACTACAACAGGAAACATATCATAAACTGCTCTTGATTTATTACTATAACAATGATCCTATCATATAATCTCTTGATTTATTACTATTACAGTTATCCTATTATAAATTACTCTTCATTTATTACTATTACAGTGATCCTATCATATAACTCTCTCTCTCTCTCTCTCTCTCTCTCTCTCTCTCTCTCTCTCTCTCTCTCTCTCTCTCTAAATGCACAGATCAACTCCCACAGAGACCCAGACACAAAGCCAGCACTACAATTTTATATACATGCAGAAGTATTCCAACTATATCCCACCATATACTCCCACAATATCCCACTATGGAGTACCACTAAATCCCACTAAGTACCATCACTATATTTCACTATGTATTCCCACTACATACTCTCACTATATCCCACTATGTAGACCACTACATCCCAGTATATACTATCATTATATCCCATTATCTACTCCTAATATGTACTATCACTATATCCCATTATTTATTCCTATGTACTTCCACTATATACCCCCACTATATATTACCACTATATCCATCTATGTACTCTCACTATATTCCAGTATGTATTCCAACTATATCTCACTATATTCCACTATATTCTCTCACTATATTTTATACTCACTATGTATAATCTCACTTTACCCCACTATGTACTCTCACTATATCTGACTATGTATTCTCACAATATCCCACTATACACTCTCAGTACAAATTCTACTATATACTCAAACTATAGCCCACTTTGTACTCTCACTATATCCCACTATGTATTCTCACTATATCCAACTAATCCCACCATGTACTCTCACTATATCCCACCATGTACTCTCACTATATCCCACCATGTATTCTCACTATATCCCACTATGTATTCTCACTATATCCAACTAATCCCACCATGTACTCTCACTATATCCCACCATGTATTCTCACTATATACCACTATGTATTCTCACTATATACCACTATGTATTCTCACTATATCCAACTAATCCCACCATGTACTCTCACTATATCCCACCATGTACTCTCACTATATCCCACCATGTATTCTCACTATATACCACCATGTACTCTCACTATATCCCACCATGTATTCTCACTATATACCACTATGTATTCTCACTATATCCAACTAATCCTACCATGTACTCTCACTATATCCCACCATGTATTCTCACTATATACCACTATGTACTCCCACCATGTACTCCCACCATGTACTGACTATATTCCACCATGTATTCTCACTATATCCCACTATGTACTCTCACTGTATCCCAATATGTACTCTCACTATATCCCACCATGTGCACTCACTATATCCCACTATGCACTCTCACTGTATCCCACCATGTATTCACTATATCCCACTATGTATTGCGCCACTATATCTAACTATGTATTCCCATATACTCCCACTATATAACACAAACCTTACACAGAACCTTAAAATTAAATTTTAATGACAAGGCCATTACGACCAGAAAGTCATACATGTCTCAGCCTGTGCTTAGAAAAGCAAGACAAAAAGTATACTACAAATACTGGCTTGAAGGCTAGACACAGTGTATATTACAAACATTGTTCTGAAGGCTAGACACAATTTAAAATTACTACAAACACTGGAATGAAAGCTAGGCACAATTTAAACATACTACAAACACTGACTTGAAAGCTAGACACAATTCATACTTACAACAAGCACTGACTTGAAGGCTAGACACAATTTATACTTATTATCAACACTGGCATGAAGGCTAAACAAACTTTATACTTACTATAAACACTGGCTTGAAGGCTAGACAAAATGTATACTTACTACAAACACTGACTTGAAGGCTAGACATAATTTATACTTACTACAAACATTGGCTTGAAGGCTAGACAATTTAAAATTACTACAAACGCTGGTTTGAAGGCTAGACAAAATTTAAAATTACTACAAACACTGAATTGAAGGCTGGACACAATTTAAAACTACTACAAACACTGGATTGAAGGCTAGACACAATTTATACTTACTAAAAACACTGGCTTGAAGGCTAGACACAATTTATACTTACTACAAACACTGGCATGAAGGCTAGACACAATTTATACTTACTACAAACACTGGCATGAAGGCTAGACAAAATTTATACTTACTACAAACATTGGCATTCTTATTAATGCCTTTAATCAGTGTTTGTTTTGGTGTTGAGAAAATGTCGACAAAGTTGATGTTTTCAAGGTAGCAGAGGTTTGGGGCTGAGGCAATGATAACATCTCCATTTTTAATGTGTTGTAGGGACTTGAGACCCAGTTCTGTGATGTTCATACTTGCCAAGCTGACTGAAAATCGTCCACTACTGAAAAAAATAATATGTTTAAGTCAATGCAGTTAAAACTGCTGCACTGACCACCTGTAAATAAAGACCACCCACCTATACAGGTCAATTTTCACTGGCTCAATTTATTCATAAATCATGACATGTTTAATATAGGGACTTCCTGCTAGCCATGGATGATTGTTTGCTGTTTCCAAAGTGGTCATGATACCAAGATTTGACCATACAGTCAGACTTGTCTTATGTAAACAGATTGACTATAGTCAAAACTCGTCCTAAGTATACAGATTGACCATACAGTCACACTTGTCCTAAGTAAACAGATTGACTGTACACACTTGACCTATGTATACAGATTGAACATACAGGCAGACTTGTCCTATGTAAACAGACTGTACAGTCACACTATGCCTATGTATACAGATTGACTATAGTCACATCTGTCGTATGTAAACATATTGACCATACAGTCTGACTTGTCCTATGTAAACAGATTGACTATAGTCATACTTGTCCTATGTAGAGAGGAGGACTATACATTCACATTTGTCCTATACAGATGGACTATACAGTCTGACTTGTCCTATGTAAGCAGACTGACTATACAGTCATGCTTGTCCTATGTGTACAGATTGATTATACAGTCACAAATGTCCTAAGTAAACAGATTGACCATACAGGCACACTTGTCATACAAATACAGATTGATTATACACTCACACTTGTCCTATGTAAACAGACTGACTATAGTCACACTTGTCCTATGAATACATATTGACTATACAGTTTGACATGTTGTATGTAAACTGCTTGAATGTACAGTCACACTTGTCCTATGTAAACAGATTGACTATAGTCAGACTCGTCCTATGTATACAGATTGACTATACAGTCACACTTGTCCTATGTAAACAGATTGACTATACAGTCAGATGTGTCCTATGTATATTTAATTTGTTTGTTTGTTAGTTTTAATTTTTTAAAAATTTCGTTACATGCTATTGTAATGCAACATTGTATGCTGGACTTGACCTTGTCCAAAAGTTGAGTTCATTTGTGCTTGACCTGACTGACTTTTTTTCCTTTTTTTATATTTCAATTTATTTAAACAACTAATAATAGCTTCATTATTCTCTATGTGTATGAACTTAATATCAGGATTTTTATTCAGGTAAACTCAAGAAGAAGTAAACATCTTGATTTGGGACATGGTTTTGGAGTTTCCTAAGTGAATTTTACAGGTTATTGTGTTGTAAGTAAACATGGCTCATTAGATCATTCAAGAAAGTTATTTTCCATTAGGTAATGTGGTTTTGTTTTAGAAAATGCTAATGGTGACCTGAGGTCAACTAGAGAACTATATATATTGTAACTGTGAGGATTTTACCATTTATGCTTTAATATCTAGCACTTTGAAGTTGTATTATGTTGTAAACCATTGACCATAGATTCAGACTTATCCTATGTATGCAGACTGACTATACAGTCAGACATGTCCTATGTATACAGAACTGTCTATGGGTAGCCAGAAGAAAAAAATGGCCTCTTAAAGCAGGTGGTTGCCTGAAGGAAGTTTTATTTATATAAAGAGATTATGTCTGAACTGGAGAGTGGCTGCTGAAGACAGGTGATTGCTTAATAGTGGTGACTATTAATTTGAAGGCAGGTCTAAAAGTGCTTAATGACATACAACATAAAATCATTAGACATTATTTATGAAATACACACTTTTACCCAGCTGTGTTCCTAGGTAAATGACAATCCTACAATACAAAAGCTTCTTTGTTCCAAGGTAAATGAAAATCATAGTACAAAAGATTCTGTGTTCCAAGGTAACTGACAATCACATAATACAAAAGACTGTGTGTTCCAAATAAATAACAATCACACGGTACAAATGATTCTGTTTTCCAAGGAAAATGACAATCACACAGTACAAATGATTCAGATTTCCAAGGCAAATGACAATCACATAGTACAAAGGACTGTTTTCCAAAATAAATGATAATGACACAGTACAGATGATTCCGTTTTCCAATGTAAATGACAATCACATAGTACAAAAGATTCTGTTCTCCAAGGTAAATGACAATCACACAGTACAAATGATTCTGTTTTCCAAAGTAAACGACAATTGCACCGTACAAAAGATTCTGTGAAATCTCAATTTTCCAGTTATTTCCTGTATCTCAAATTCATTCAAAGTATAATGTTTGCTCCCGTTTATCCATCTTTAACAAAAATCATATATTGTTTTCTTGCCATCCCGAGGCATTTTCATGACATGGACCAGAACATGAATTTTCAACTTAAAACTATTGTTTGGCTGTCTTAGTGATCTTCTTTATGATGAAAAGAAAAAAATATTTAGAATTCAGCTTAAAACATGATCACAAAAGTCTTCCAATATCAGGTCAATAATGAATTAGATAACCAATATTTTTCTGACAATGGAATGAAACATACCTTAAATCTCTTCCCTGGATGATCTCTAGACTTGAGAGGAAGGAAAGGTCCATCAGATTAAACGGAGTCTGTTGAACAGCCAGGTAGCCCGTTATCTCCTTTACAGTTTTAAAAACTTGTAGGTCACTAATATTTATTCCAGAAATATTTCTGAATGGATCCCTGAAATTAAATGAGGATCTGTGCATGTGTCTGTCTATATATATATATATATATATATATATATATATATATATATATATATATATATGGTTTAATGCTTTGTCAACACAGTTACTGGCTAGATGTTGCTCTAATCAAGACTTAAGTTACAAGAAAGACCAATTAATTGTTTAAAAACCCTTGGATGGATTAAAAAGTTCAACTTCAAAAGTATTTACCAGTCTACAAATTTGTACATGGGTTAGTTCTTGATTAATTTACATTTTCAAATTTGTGGAAAATGAAAATATGATCTGCTTCATACAAAAACTTGTATTTATCTAAACCAATTCCTGAATTTTAAAATTTATCTAATCAAATCTGAATTTTAAAATTTATCTAAATCAAATCCTGAATTTTAAAATTTATCTAAATCAAATCCTGAATTTTAAAATTTAACTCAAATCCTGTGTTTTGTTATACTACTCCTGTGACTGCAGAAAGGAAATTCCACAAAGTGTACTCAGAGAAGCAAGCTGATGGTGGCAATCAATATACACACTGCCAGCTAGTGTGTTTTCTATCAATAAGCATTTCTATTTTTTTTTATTTGACTTTAACTTTTTGTAAACATGTGCTGTTATTTATTTGTGATTGGAGTTGTCTGTGATTTTCTATTCTTCCAGCAGAGTATCAAACTCAGCCACACTGATTATTTTATCCTCAGTTACTACTGTGTACAATTTACTGATTGTATTGAGACTGCTCTGTGCAGCTGCATACAATTCAGAGTAGGGACATATTCATTAATGCAGTCACATCAAAATTTACTAGCACCACCAGAGACACCAGTTGGATATGACAATAGTACCGATTGGTGTACCTATGATGGTTGATGTTGTTTGATTTCAGTCACACCCAGACCAACAGCTGCTGCTGCAGCAAGCCCACAAATGGCATCAGCAAGCCCACAAATGGCATCTACAAGAAAACGTTTGTATTTTATGATCAATGTGGATCCCTTGGTGATTTCACTTTGCAGCTGTTGTTCCTCTTTGACTATTTGTTCACACTGGTAAAACTGAAGGTCTGTCATAGTTCTATTAATAACACAATCACATATTTTAATTGCATAACAGGTCTCATCATGAAGCACAGGTGCAATATGCACATGTACTTCTAGCCAATTACCCTTTTTCACTGGCACATGCAGTTATAAAAAACCTCTACCTTGTGAACACTTATATCTCAGGCGATTGTGCATTCTGGTGGTTTGGCAACCCATCATACAAAAACACACCGATTCATTTGTGCAGATTCTCCATGGTTTTTACAAACATGGAATTTTTCACGAGTTTGAAAAAGTCCTTCTCAAAGTCGTTGGTGGCCCTTGTGCATAGGTCTGCATTTATCTGACTGCGCAGGGCCATTCAAACTTGCTGATGAAATTTGAGCCCTCTATGGATTTTGGTTACATGCATACCCAATCGGAGATACAACTGCAGATTTCACACATGCAGGACATAGTTGTGTTCTGTCTGAAGACTTGGTACCAGTTTGGTGCATGTGGTGTATTTGCAGCAGGAATCATCGATGATCAAGCACTGATAGGGGGATAACCACGTACTTGGCGCTGACAGCACTTCTGGGGCCAGTGGATAATCATTGTGTGCCCCGTGTGAATGCTTTGGATATTCCAGGTCAACTGCAAAGAAGTATCCATGGAAACTGTGAATGTTGGGATTGTAGATCAATCTATGCAGGATTGATCCAGTGAAATCCACCATGTTTTTGTAGATCGATGTATGCAGGATTGATCCACTGAAATCCACCAACCAGAAGTGGTTTCATCATGGCATTCCATAAAGATTATTTGAATGCTGATACATGATGTAATTGTTTGGGTCAGCTGGGGGTCATATCCGTCCATGTTTGGGATGTTTGAGTGAGCGTATCTGTGACTTGACAGATATTCCACCACAAACTGATTATTCGATAAACAGGTGCTGATCTATATCAGTGAAGTAATGTGAAGAATTGAGCTTGTACATGTACATGGCAGTTTCATGAAATTTCTCCAACATAACAGCAATCAACAACACATCTATGCACAGATACAGATTGTGATAGTCAGCAAGGTTTTTGCACTTGAATGGAGACTAAACTGCATGTTTGTAATTTTCTTTTGAAATACCTTCATTTGACAATAATGAATAAAAGCCTTAGATTGGTGGCAACTGGGTTTCAGCAAAATTATTCCAATCTTTCATATACTCATAGGGATACATGCTTATCAGTGATTTTGATGACATGCTACTGCTTGCATTATTAAGTGCCTGCATTATTAAGTGCTTGCATTATTAAGTGGTCATCAAACCCATGCAGGTTATGAAGCTCCACAGGAATTTTGGTTTTGTTGGGATAATTTCTCAATTGCAAACTGCATGCATTGTGTGCAGCACCTATGTATGTACCAGTGATATGACAGTGGTCACGAATTTTGGATCCAGGACTTTTATTTTCATTACTGCACAGGCTTTGCTTTTTGTCAGTGGATGGGCTTTGCTCTTCAGTGAAAACTTTTTCAAAAATCCAGCAGTAAGAAGTGATGATGTTATCACCAGTCATAATTATGCACACTGGTGAGCAGAGCTGCCACTGAATACATTTTGCTTTAACTTCGACTGTTCTGAGAAATACCTCAACTGTGTTTAGAGCTTGCACTCTGGGCACGATAAGGTACAGGCTGCTCTGCTTATCCATCATTTCGTACAACTACATAACAGAACCCGCATGGGATTTTTTCAGTGATTTGCAGTTTGATCTGTATCACATGCATTTCTGTCTTTGTTTGCAAAGCATTTGTGTCTGCCACTGAAACATTCCGACATTCAAAATCCATGTAGCTGACATACGAGACTTTCATTGTATTCAGTAAATTTGACAACGTTTACACCAGGCTTTGGCAAGATTGTACACAGTGGTTTTTCACTGATGCCACCACAGAAAAAGTCACAACTGGTGAGCAGTTCTTGAGTGTTAAATACATTCCTACAACATCTGCAGGAATATTTCTTATATGTGTACAGTACTTGCTGCATCGGTTAAGAAGTTGGCCCTGGTCCTTTATCCATACATAGTGTGATACCAATTCTGTTTCTTTCATTTCACTCAGCAACAACAAATCAATCAGAATTTGTTTATGCTGGCCATAGGGACATAAGGCAAGCAGATAAAAGCCTTTGTCACACATGAATACATTAACAGCAATGCATGAATTAAGTGTTTCAGATTTATTTGATCACTCACCCTGGTGGTACCCAGTCTGGTGATACAGTGAGAGATGGACCTTGACTTAAGTCAATTGTTCGATGGTCCATCCTGATCATGTATTAGTGTATTTCTCCAGTGTTTTGAGAATCTTTTCAATGCCTCTCCCTATTTCATCACTGACGGTGCTGCTACTTTTGTGATTCAGGATTACACAGGCACCACTGTGAATCCAGCATAACCCAAGTTTTGTAACACTGCTACAATTCCAGGAATCATATTTGTCAGTAGTTGCCGAGTGTCCTTGCCTGATGTTTATGGGGGAAGGATAACTGCCACATGATTTTCCAACTCACCACTGTTTCTGAAATTTGAATTCCAGGACATGTGATTGTAGTGTTTTTGCATGAACATAATCAGCCACTTTAGTGGTGATGGCAGATGTGACACAACACTTTTATTCATCCTCAGCACAAAGATGGTTTTGTTCAACCGCATCTAATAATTCAGTTTTTGCACCTTTCGGTATTCTGATATTATGTTCATGTGCAAGTTGCCTTGGTTATTTTATCATTTTTGCTGCAGTAGTATGAATATGAGTCTCAATAATTAAAGTAAGCAGACTTTCTCATACAAGTTGGTATGTGTATTCCATGTCAGACTTTCTCATACAAGTTGGTATGTGTATTCCATGTCAGACTTTCTCATACAAGTTGGTATGTGTATTCCAAGTTAGACTTTCTCATACAAGTTGGTATGTCTATTCCATGCTGCCTTGCAAGCTGTTTTAGTTGCAGCACTGTGGGTACGTTTACGCTTGTCAATTGCTTGTTTTATTCGTGGGTATTTTGTCAGGATTAAAAACTGCAATCACTTCAATCCTGGTTATTATTTCATCTATTTCTGTTTTAATATTTTTTGTTATCTTGTGCTTGTGTAGCAACAGGTATTTGTAGTCTGATTTGTTTCTACATGCTTTATAGTATTCATAAACAGATCCATAAGGCAACTAGCAGAGTTGGTTATGTGACTGACCCCAATGCCACATTGCAGGTAAGGTCGAACCCCAAGGCCATCAAGTAATATTTGCATGTGTGTTCTACAATATTCATAACAGCATGTTCTGCCACAGGGTTCATATTTTTCAAGGCAGACAGCTTTGCATTTGTTGCATCCCAATGCCATGAAGCTTCTTATATTGCTACATGTAGGCTCATACAAATGTAACAAAAGAAAAGAGTGAAGTCAACAAGCTTAGTAAATTTTAACAAAATAATTTATTTCCCTAGAAAACAAGATAAAAATATGAAATTGGACTTACAGTTTGTGAATATAATCCAAAATTTAATCCTAGAATTGAAAAATATAAGTCCTATCACTAAACAGTTCTAATTGAATGCAGGTTCGAATCTCGATGAAATTCCAATATGGAAGGCGATGATGTCAGATGAGGTCGTTGTACTGATGGCAACAATTCCTCATTGAATAACAATTTATAACGTTCCCGTTTAGAATTCCAGAATAAATTTCCACTGAATGTCTTTGTCCCAGAATTTTTATAAAGAAGAGCACTTGTGTAGTTTTCTAGAGAACATAAATTATTAAATTTCAAAAAGTAGATGAACTTCAGAACAAACTGGCATCAACAATAAAAACACCTTGAGCTCTAAGGTGTAGGAATACGAATGACCAAACTTCACTGAGATGTGAGTATTAAACCCAACTAAAACGTCATTTCGACACTTTGATGGGTCACATGATCACTTAATCATCAAACCACGCAGTAAAAAAAAATGACAATTAGCATGTATGCCAGACTATCCCTATCTAAGAATAAGATTCTCATGCTGGAAATGAATTTAAAAATAAAACTGTTCACAACAGAGCTAACACGTGGGCTGAACATGACCTTGGTAATAGCCAATCGTTTTCACTCGATGTTTACAAAAACGTCTCAACCTAGGTGAGCTAAAAATAGTGCTTAAGCAACCATTACATTCTAATCAGGTCAAGTAAATTTTCCAAAAAGAGTTTCAAATCCAATGAAAATTATCATTACAATTAAATGTAATGAAACAAAAATTAAAATAAGAAAGAATTTAAAACTAATACACAAGCAATTTAATTACATATACGTAACAATATACATATGTACGAGCCTTGATCTAACTGGTGGATATACTGCTAGATTTTCTGCTCTGTGTTGTTAGCAGCACTCCCACTCATAAACTCCATGGTGAAAACAAAGCTGTCTTTCCCAAATAATTAACTATGCCTATCTAAGAGTTTCGGCAGCAGATTCCTTCTGCAGTGTAGAGTAAAACATCTCTGTGTTTGATGAGAGCATCTAAACATTTTTTCACATATTCACACCGTCTCTTTTTTGCATCATGGCATATTGCTCTGTAGATCAAATGAGTTTGGATGCCATTCTTACACTTATGGCTCCAGTACAAAAATGTTGCTATATAGCTGTGAATAAAAACCAATACAGAGCTTTTGTAAATATAGTTAATATAAGTCTATCTGTAGATATTATTGGCCAAAAGCACAGCACATTCATTCATTACAGTCTCAATATGATCAGTAAATAATCCTCATTCAGAGAACTGGTTATGGATAGACAAACACATCAGCTCACAGCGTGTGTGTATTGATTGCCTGAAGTAGTACTCTCTACAGAATTTTGTTTCAACAATCACAAAGTAGTATGAAAGGTTTGGTTTTGCTTTTTTTTAAAAACCCTTTTGGACATTTTCATCTGGACAAGACTCTATCCCACATGACTGGCTCATTCACATCATGTGTGTGCAAGCACCCCCATGGACAAAATAAAAAGTGATCAACAAGCAACACTCACATGGGGGCTAAACTGTCATTGGGGTTGAGGTGGGGATGGATGGAATGTCCCCAAAGAAGTCAAAACAGTTTCATGCTACTAGTATACTCACCTGTAACACTAAATTTTATATGAATGTTTCATGTACTCCCCTGCAATACCCATCTTTTATACGAATGTATAATGTACTCCCCTGCAATACCTTGTGTGGTGTATATATTTTAGTGTCATATCAGATCAATTATTTAGTTTAAATATCATTTACTTCTAAAGACATCAAGACTTGTACAAATTTTACATCATATACAACTGTACATGTACTTGTACTCATTGAAGAATATAATAGATTGCAAAGTCTTCAAGGAGTTCTCAGTGTATCATAGGTTCAAGTTCATTTGGACAGCTTAGTCTTCCTTTTTTATATAATTCTGTTTTTACATTTTGGAAGTTGATACTACTACTACTACTACTACTACTACTACTAATAATAATAATGACTGTATTTATTTAAATTGACAACACACCAATCTTCATTATTTGTGCAACATTAAAAATAATCCTTAAATCTGAGGCATTGTCTTGAAAACTCTTTAAAAAAATTAACATTTAAAAGTCATTTAAATGTTTGAAAAACTACTTAAATTATTCCACAAACTGCTTGAATTTATTAAAGGGAATATAAAACATTATAAATAAATGAAAGGTATCACTTTTTAAATTTAGATTTCTTTTTTACATATTTTACAAACATTGATGAGTAATAAATAAATAAAATTAGATAAAATTGGTTAGAGCAAGTTACACATGATATGGATAGTTACAAGACAGAGTATAGTCCCTTTGTTTAATTATGTATTTTTTCTTTATGACAGCTAGTAGGGTACAGTCTAACTTGAGGTGTAAGACCCTAATAATGGCAGCCACATTGAATGATATCCCGATTATTTACCAGTGCATTATGGGACTGCAGGTCTGAGTCTATGCTATTTAAAGATGGGAACACGGTGATCATAAAGACGGAGATTTTCAAAATTTGGTCAGTTCTGACTTCACATCAGCTTAGGACAGATCTAGAAATTTTCAAAATTCAGTCAGGAGTTTTGACTTTAAATCAGTTAATGACAGATCCAAAAATTTTCAAAATTTTGTCAGGAGTTTTGACTATAAATCAGTTAATGACAGATCCAGAAATTTTCAAAATTTTGTCAGGAGTTTTGACATTAAATCAGTTAATGACAGATCCAGAAATTTTCAAAATTTAGTCAGGAGTTTTGACTTTAAATCAGTTTAGGATTTTAATTAACCCAATATTCAGAATTCAAGTGGAAAACAATGACAACTAATTAAATATTTCCATTTCTGTGTTATGTATGCAAATCATCTCATGACATCTGCTCGTCACATCAGTACCCTGACAGTAACATGGTATCTTTTAGATTTTTCTTATATGGATCTTAAACCTCTTATAGTAGATAACTGACCCTGATGACCCAACCCAAGTAATGTTAATTGTGTTATAATACATAACTGACCCTGATGACCGAATCCAAGCAATGTTA
>JAECUM010012095.1:0-48993 GCA_016617855.1 Megalonaias nervosa
TCCTTATTCAGGGCGTAGAGTGCGGCTTTGTTAATGTTCCTCTCTATTGTGTAAATCTGTTATCTGACAGTGACACTAGGAACAGATGTCTGTACCGATTAAGGGCATTCATTTATTACCAGGAAATGACATAGCTGCAGATAAGGTTATGATTAATCTACTTGCAACTGACAAGCCTTGCTTGGATCAGAAATAGATCATACTGAAAAAGACATCGCTGATTTATACCCAGCTTTGTGCGGTTACTAGAGGTATGGCAAAGAGGGCTCTTGAAAATTATGTTGATCAGCAAATTATTCCCTTAGCTGACACATTTGTTGATCAGGCTTTTGATGAGGTTGCTTTTGTTCCTGGTGTAGACCAAGCCAAAGGTATTGATCAAGGCGGTCCTATTTTTTACTAGTCTTTCTCTTTATTCTAATCAGGGCGACAGGGTGTCACTCACTGCCGAACAGGAACAAGATTCCGAGATCTCCTGATTATTTCAGAGAGCTATTAGCAAATTTGAAGCCACACAAGTACCCGTTTGTTATTTTGTTAAAAATGTCGTCCTTATGAGAAAATGGAGACCACTTGAAGTACCCACTGGTGGTCAGTGAGCTATGAAGTTCTTGTTCCTAAGTTGAATAGCAAGAAAATTCTTAGTATAGTACGTTAAACTACTATGGCTGGTCATTTATGGGTCAGTAAGACTTATCACAAGATCTTAAATCAATTTTACCAGCCGAAAATTAAAACTGATGTTTGTAAATACTGTAGATCTCGTCACACTTATTAAATGGTAGGAAAACCCAATTGGAAGATGCATAAGGCTCATCTGCAACCGATCCATGCATCTGAACCATTTAGTAGAATAATGGTAGACTGTGTCGGTCCCTTACCTAAGGTCAAATTAGGCAACCAAAACTTGTTGACCATAATTTGTGCTTCTACAAGATTCCCAGAGACAATTCCTTTGAGGAATATTAAAACCAAATTCATAGTAAAATCCTTGATAAAGTTTTTATTTAACACAATCTGACCTTTCCAAATCTGTCGAGTCTTGTCAGAGGTCAAATTTTATGTCGTGAATTTTCCAACAATTTATGTTTGAATTAGGCATCCAACAATTTAAGTCCTCTGCCTATCTCCCTGAAGGCCAGGGGCTTTAGAAAGATTTCATCAACTTTAAAAAATATGATTCGATCATATGGTTTTCATACCGGAAAAAATTGGAACGAAGGTATTTAGTTACTGTTGTTTGCTGTTCGGGAATCAGTTCAAGAATCTTTAGAATTTAGCCTCTTCGAACTAGTATTTGGACATACTGTCCATGTACCATTGAATTTATTAAAAGAGAAACTTCTTTCAAATAAAGATTCAGAAATTAATTAATTTTCTTTTTTATGTTTTTAATTTCAAATATAAGTTGTCAAAACCTTATGAAGTTGCAGGAACTAATCTGCACTCTACTCTGTCAAACATAAAACGATAAGGTATGACAATAATACAAAGGAAAAGAGTTTTCAGCTTGGTGATAGACTTCTGGCTCTCTTGACCTTACCTCAAAATTCTCTTCAGGCTAGGTATTATGGTCTTTATAGAGCTGAAAAGAAATTAAGTGACTTAAATTTATCATTAATACCGCTCGGGTGCGAAAACGAAAACAACTTTGTCATATAAATATCGTTATGGAGTATGTTGATAGAAATATCCCTGTTAATCATGCTGATATGCAGGCAATTTAGTTGTATCTGTCCCACACTGTAAGGATTTAAGTGATGGAATGAATTTGGACTGTAATGACTTTGTTGTAACCAATCTTCAGAATTCAGAAATATTGAAACATCTGGACCAGAAACTTTCACATATACAACCACAACAAAAGAGTGAACTAAAACAGCTATTATTTGAATATGAGATCTTGTTTCCAGATTTTCCAACACGAACAAATAAAATCTACCATGCCGTTGAAATTGTAGATTCCACACCTGTGAAACATTAGCCATAAAGATGAATCGTCTCAAATATGAATGTTTGAAGAAAGAAGTTCATTGGTTGCTGGGGAATGATTTCATAGAACCCTGTACAAGTGACTGGCGTTCACCATGTATTCCTGTACTGAAACCAGATAATATTTTCCACATCTGCATCTACTATTAAAAAGTAAACAGTGTGACCAAAACAGATTCATTTCCATTGCCAAAATCGATGACTGCAATAATGAAATTGGAAATGCAAAATATGTCACCAAGTTTGACTTTTGAAGGGGTTCTGGCAAATTCCGCTGACGAAAAGGGCAAATGAAATTTCACCACTCGTAACTCCAGATGGACTTTATCAATATCAAGAGATGCAGTTTGTGATGAAAGGTACCCATTGTATACTTTTCAGCGTTTAATGAACATGATAACTTCTGATCTAGATCATCATGACGCTTGCATCGATGATGTCATCATCTATAATGACACCTGGAAAGATCACTTGCAAACAATTCAGAAACTTTTGATAGACTAAGTGATGCAAATTTGACAATTAGCTTATCCAAAAGTGAGTTTTTGCCATGTTTGTGTTACATTTCTATGACTACTCGTAGGACACAGACAAGTTATACCTATAGAAGTTAAGGTCAAGGATATCTCTGAGTTCTCTGTGCATATCACTAAAAAGCAACTATGTGATTTGGGGTATGGCTGGATACTATCGGAATTTTTTTTCCAATTGTTCCATAATTGCTGAACCCCTGACAAATTTATTGTTTCATTGGTCTGAAAAACGTCAGGAGGGTTTTGACAAGTTAAAGGCCATACTCAAGAGTGCACCAGTTCTTTACTCTCAAAAATTTCATTCAATCATTTAAACTGTCTGTTGATGCAAATGATGTTGGGATTGGTGGAGTATTGATTCTGGAAGACAAAAATGGTGTAGATCATCTAGTGTGCTGTTTTTCTAATAAATTAACAAGGACCAGAGGAATTATTTCACAATCGAGAAGGAATGTTTGCCTTTGATATTGGCTTTGAAACACTTTGAAGTGTATGTTAGTTCACCTCCTTCTCATATTATTGTATTCAGTGATCACAACCACTTATATTCGTAAGTAAGATGAAAAACAAAAATCAGAGATTATTAAGGTGGGCTTTGCTGTTGCAGGAAATACAATATTGACATAAGGCAGGACAAGGGAAAAGATAAGCAAATAGTTGATGCACTTTCATGTGTATAGAAGAATTACATTATTCAATGTATATTATGTGTCATTCATAAGACTTCATCTTGTGTCATTTTAATCACATGTATATTGAACTAATAGTTAAAGTGTATAAATCTTTCTTTTTTTATAAGATGTGTTATGAATATTTAATTTGTATTGTTTCTTAGTTTTCTTTTCCATAATTATATTTATGTATAATTGTTTTTTGTACTTGGCCTTGTCCTAAAGCAAGTTCAAGTTGTATCTGACCAGTAATATTGATTTGTGGACAACACGATACATAGCTAATATTTTTCCTATGATTGTGGATTAAGTATTCAGATTATTATTAATGTAAGCATATTGGAATTCCCCCACAGATAAACCTGGTCTACCTGATGTTTGCTACATTCTTTATTATAATTACGTTGACAGAGTTTATCTTGTTGACAACTTAGAATGTTCTAGAATGGAAAATTTCATAAAGTGACAGAGTATTTATAGAAAATGGTACATGTAATTGTGACCTAGGCCAAGAAGAGGGCTTCATTATCTAAAAATTACTCATTCTTGCATTAATATCTGAAGCAGAATCAGTCTTATTGTTGTGTTAAGTATTTTGTTTAAGTGGAATTATTTATTTAAAATATTATTCATAGGAAATACAAAGTGCTCATTTATAATATTCTTGGACTGGAGCAATAATTTGGAATTATAGTGACTTTCAGATAAGGACATGTTGGGTTATATTAGTGTGATTCAACAAAAGACTATTGCCATATCTCCATATCACCGGACACTACAGATTCAGAGTTAAATTATGTTGGGAAAACCACTGGAATTTAATTAGAATTTAATTAGAACTTTATTGTTTGGACTTATGATAGAACATTTTGGACTATTTGGGATTTAATTCACAGTACTCTAAGTTCTTTTAAATATTCACTTTGCATTCCAGGGAACAAATTATTTGCTGAATTTTTCAAAAACTTGTTTGTTTTCGCTCTTTTCTGTTACTTAGTTTAAGACCACAGAGTTGTAACCATATCCTTTCCTCCATTATTAATGTAAAATATCACTATGATTTAAATTTGCTGCAAGCATCAGCTAGAAAATATTGTTCCACCTATATTCTGGAGCCTTCATAATCCAGCATTTGTATACTAGTTTTGAGACGCCACTCCTTCTCTCATATCAACTTTAAACCATTTCCATATAGATTGGGAGCATCTAGCTCCATTATATCTTTTGTCCTGTATTCTACTTTTTCTTTCTCTGCCTTCTTGATCAAAATAATCACATGTACAGGAAGATTTTCCGCAACACACATTTCTTCTTTTGGGATGTGCATCTTTAATAATCTTTATGTTTACTAATGTAGCCTTGTTTTTAAATATTATATCTGAATACGTATCCAATCTTTTATTAAATTGTTCCCACCCACAATTCTTTTAAATCGTGTATTATGAACATAATCTATCTTGCCTTCTGTTAATCTTAAACAAGAAGACACATGTGGTCAGTAAACTGTGAAGGTAACCACGCTAATTTTACAAATAAACCTTCTTTGTAGAGGCTGTTTTAAGGCCATGTAAATACTTTAACATCAAGCGTATTTAGTCCATATTTAGTGTACATGATTTTTTTTTTTATAATCTAAATATAATTTACACCAAACAATTTTTTTAAAAATAAGAACTAACAAACATCAACAAAACCCAACATTTTATTTAGTGTATTTCTTCCAATGGATTTGTGAAGCGTAGCATCAGATGGCTAATTCAAGCTAATGCAAAACATTTCATGGCTGTGATTTTTCCAAAGGGTGCAACACTATTTTTGACCACTGGGTAAGAACATTCTTTATATCAGAAATGAATGTCAAACATTTCCTTAAGATGTGTTGTGAAATTATGGCAAGCTTTGTGTAAACTCTTCGTTTCCAATTAAGGAATATTCTGAAAACAATTTTTATCTGTACTGCGCTTCTATTACCCAACCCACACATTTTTAGTCACTTCAGTATTATTAATGAGACCAGATATCATTACATAAAAATACATCTACTGAAGCTTGAAATGGTCAAGAATCAAATCTGTATATTATGACAATACCCTTCATATTGGGTTTCCACCTAATCACATGTCTCCAAATATCAGCACATACAATAAATATACCGAGAAGGAGGGTTTCCTTGCCTACTATAGTGCTCGATGGGAAAGCAACTAGACACTTGACCATTTTCTACGACACAGGATATTGAATCTTTATAAAAAGGGGAATCCCATTTTTAATGGATGAACCAAAATTAAAAATGTAAGAATCACATCAGTTATTTTTCATGCAAGTTAAAAAAAAAAACCTTTTCTTAAGTCAATAAGAAGTAAAGAACAGGAATGTCTCTTCCTTTCAAATATTGCATTATGTCATGTATAATCCTTATATTCTGACCAATATACCTGTCAAACCATGAAACCCATTGGATCAGTGTTAATTAGTTTGATAATTCTCTTTTAAAATTCTGCTTACATGAGTTGTAGATGCAAGGTTACACAAATTATTCAAAAGTGATATTTACCTCCAAATTATTAATAGCTGTTTATCATTATATAATTTATGAATGCATGCTATAATTCCATTTTTTGTGCTTTTTAGGTTACCCTGATGAAAGTTCAATTATGTAAATAGAAAGTGACTGAAATTTTTGCCATCAAAACTTAAAGAACTCCATTGTAAACCCACCAGAACCAGGGATTTCATTTCTTTTTCAAACTCCACAATAACCCATTATATTTATTTAATGTCAATACATGTGTATATATATATATATATATATATATATATATATATATATATATATATATATATATATATATACATATTTTTTTTTTTTAAGATTATATATATTAAAATAATTCCAGGATCTAAAAATTCTCTGTATCATAATGACCAAATATTGTGTGAGGTCTTGATATGGAAATTCTATTATCTCATGTGCATCATATCAAAAGAAAACTTGCAACAACACAAAGATACAACTGACAAGAAAACAAATGAGAAAAACAGCGCCAAGTATCATATACTGATAAAAAATTCAAAAGAAGTGTTTATAATATGGGCAAAATATTAGAATGAGTAATAGTAAGGCCCAAGTCATTATATATTGAAGAAGGAGGAAACTTGACAGACTGGCCTTGTTCAAAACAATTATTTTGTAGCAAAACTGATGCCACTGTCACTAAAAAGTGATGACTCATAAGTAACAGATTATCACTGTATTTTGAATAAAACTGAATCTTATGTAGAGAATTTATACAAAGTAAAAGCTGATGATCTTAATCTATATAATCTTAAAAAGAATGTACATTGGGATTTAATAAATATACATGTACTTTGGGATTAAATAAATATACATTGGGATTAAATAAATATATGTTGGGATGAAATAGATATACATTGGGATTAAATAAATATACTTTGGGATTAAATAAATATATGTTGGGATTAAATAAATCTACGCTGGGATGAAATAAATATACATTGGGATTAAATAAATATACTTTGGGATTAAATAAATATACTTTGAGATTAAATAAATATACATTGGGATTAAATAAATATTCATTAGGATTAAATAAATATACTTTGGGATTAAATAAATATACTTTGGGATTAAAAAATATACATTGGGATTAAATAAATATACTTTGGGATTAAAAAATATACATTGGGATTAAATAAATATACATTGGGATTAAATAAATATACTTTGGGATTAAATAAATATATGTTGGGATGAAATAAATATACTTTGGGATTAAATAAATATACATTGGGATGAAATAAATATATGTTGGGATTAAATAAATATACTTTGGGATGAAATAAATATACTTTGGGATGAAATAAATATATGTTGGGATTAAATATATGTTGGGATTAAATAAATATATATTGGGATTAAATAAATATATGTTGGGATTAAATAAATATAATGGAGTTTGAAAAAGAAATAGAATCCCTGATTTTACAAAATGTAACTATCCAAATATCCACTAAACTTAACTCAGAAGTCCTAAATATTGCTACATGGATGTCTTTTGGATTATTTAGCTGCACAAAGGTCTGATCATCCATGCCAGGGATGCAAAACTATAAGTAACTTGCACAAACTATAAATACATCTGGCTATAAAATCCTGGAGTCTACATCCTATTAAATGTCGAAGTAAAAGTCTGGTACAGTATTATTTGGTCCATATGTATTTATTAACAAACACTTCTATTACCACATCTAAAATAATGTATTCCAATTCCATTCTCTCATAACTTCATTTAATTTATAATCAAAAGTGTAATTAAACAAAATTTATACACCTCTGAATCATTTTAAAAAGGAACAAAAAACATTCATCCACAATGGACCTATTTATTTTTCCTGATTTGTTTCAAGATAAGCATCATTCAGAAAATGAAGAAAAGGGGGATATTTTTATTTTAAAGAAAATTCAAAAATATTGCCTCTTATACTAATCTCCTAATCCCAGGCAATTTAAAAATATTATAGATATACTACCATCGTTTACCATAACTTTCTGTTATGCATGAAATATAGTGAATATGTGGAAAATATCTAAGACATGAAAAGTTTTGTGACAGTTGTGTAATGAAATTTATATAAATGATTATATAAATGATAATTAATTCAGGATAAACTTGTATGCTTCACGAAGTTGTTTACAAAAGGTTTACTGATATATACTTCATCAAGAATTTCTTTATTTTGAAAATCAGAATAAATAATAGACACACATATATCATAAGACCAAAGAGAGAATAATGAATGAAGAGAAAATTGCAAAAAAACAAAAGAACAGCAGAAGGGCTACGTTTGCAGTAAAGTTTAAAGGAAAAGCAACCTATCCTTCCTTCCTGGTTGACTGGTTGATTGCATTGGCAATGAAAAGTGCATATATATATATATATATATATATATATATATATATATATATATATATATATATATATATCCAGGTAGCATTTATTAATCAACATTTAACTTAACAACATCTCTTTTATTATTGTTGTTTAGAGTTAACCTTGAAATTGTTTATACCTTGGCTGTTAATGTCTGCAGGGAACCTGTGTTCCGTGACTCAGTTGCTCTATTTGAAAACAATTCAACCTCAAATTAATTTCATTATATATCCCAAAAATCATGAAATGGTGTCCTTTACTTGCTGTACCAACACGTTTACTGCAATTAATTAAGTGCCAACAAGGTTACTGCACTTAGCAAAGCATTTTTAAGGTATATATGTTATTATTTTATTGCTTGTTTTCTGTTTCTTTTTAAAATAGGAAACTGCTCTGTTTATGTATTTCCAAGGGACTTTAAATTTGCAAGCGTCATTGCTGTATTTTGTTTTCCCCATCTCCTGCAAGAAAGATGTACAATTTGGTGATCCAACTGTAGAATAGTTTTATGAAAGTCATCACTGCCAATATGAAATTAATTTCAAACAGAAAACTAAATGAACATTTGATCATTTAACCTTGACTTGTAAGGTCATCATGGCTGTTTCCTGCTTTTTAATATGGTTTCATATCAATATTTTAACAGCAATGATGTGGAGGTGTGAGAGGGGATTGGTGGGATGGGGAGAGAAGGGGGTACTCGTGTTGCAAAAGAGAATGTTGGGGGGAGGGGCAGCTGTTTGAGCTTTTGTACCCTACACTGTTTCAAGCAGATTTGACACCTCACATATGACAGACTGATTTATAAAATCTGCGCTAGTAAGATTGAACTAAGTGAACAAGAACATCTAGGACTATTATTAAGAGAATTACCATAGTCACTTACTATTGTTACCTTTTATCTTGTTGCTTTCCATGCTGGCTTCAGTTTGCCTGGTAAATATCCATTCTAAAATCTGGTAAAAAAAAATGATGTACTATCACTTTTGTCCTTGTACCAGGTACAGAAAAGGAAATCCATAAGTTTTGGTTGTAATATATAATTCCAATTCAGAGAGATCTTTTTTAAAACCTAAGTCCAACATAATTCCCACCACTGAAACAATCACACAACCACTACAAATGAATTACTCCAATTCTAAATTTCTTTTTCCTTCTTAAATTATAGCTGGTTCCAGCCTACCTTCCCAAAGCTACATACTCATGTAGAAATCCATTTGTTGGCAACATAAAATTATGCATATTGCACATTTTGGCAATAAATTTGTGCAATGCTTTTGTATATTGTGTGCTTTGCAAAAGATATACTTATGAATAAAATTATATTTGTTTTCTTCAAATACCACATCACCTTTAAGTTTTCATCCACATTTCTTATATTTGAAAAATGTACCTATGGAATAGTAAAATCATGTAAAGAAACTGAGTGACAGATGGGCCACTCTGCTCTATGATGCATTTTTAAAAATCTGTATTAGAAAATGTTGTTGTTGTTGTTGTTGTATTGTAGTATTAATTGACTTGTAAAATTCCATTCTCAGTGGTCCTGTGATTTATTAATTTGTACAATAACTGTGACTGTTAGTGCAGTTGTTGGGTAGTATACAAGTACATAAATGATGGTCAGAAATTAGAATTTGTCATGCTGATGCATTCATGTACTTTTTTTCTTGCTTACATAAACAACAACAAAAATATCGAATGTAACTTTGGTCTAGGACACCTTTTATTTATACTACATGCAACTGATGGTGTTTTTGATTAAAAAAGATATTATTGTTTTATCTTTTTCTTATACTTCACTTTCCCCTTCATTTTATTAATTTGCTTGGTTTGGATAATTTTGTCTGCTATGTATTTTAATATGAACCAGTCTAAAAGACGGTGAATAATAATGAGAAATTGTACAACTTAAATTTGGTTACACTGTTTTATGATGCATTTTCAAAGCCCTTTAAGATGAAAACACTTTCCCAGTAATTTTACTGATATTTACCAGTTCAAATAAATCAATGTGCATTTTGGTTACTGCTTTTCATGCCCAAGTTACCTATTACCTAGAAAAAAAACAAATTTGTCTATATTGATTTTTGCCATATGTGTGTCTTAAGATATTCTGTATGGCAGGTAAAATTAAAATACACAATTTGTTATACACATTATTCTTCAAAGGACAATATCATCTCCTTCACACACATGGCCACAAACCATAGTCTTATTTGACATAATATGCACCAGAGGTGCCTGAGATAAAATCTCTGAGGCATATTCCATTATCAGAGAAGACTTTTCAAGAAAAATGGCAGTGCCAATTCTTACATTGAGAAAGTGTTTCACAAAATAAAAGCTATAAATGAATCAAAATACACTGAATTTTTAAAACTTAACACATTGGAAGATAAATCTCCATTTTATCTGGTTAGTACAATGTGTCATCTGTATTTTACTCCTTTCATGCATATTCTAATAGTTTCCTATATTTTCGAAATTGTACTGAAATGTACTAGAGGGCCTGTGTGCCATAATGAGGCTAACCTTCAATATGTTTTTATATATGAAATGCAAAGAAGACTTATATGATCCTTATTAGCCTGTTAAATTAAAGAAATGCGTTTATAAAATATAATGTCATATAGTGATTATACAAAATTTTGAAAACAAGAAAAACTAGGGCCCATTGACAGATACTGGCTAGAAAGAATTTCCATGAATTCAAGACCACTTATTTTTTTTTAATGCTGAGTGTTGAAAACATTAATATTCTTTTGCAATATCAAGATTTTCAAATTACCAGTAACTGCTGTCAGTGTCAGATTGGTACCATTATCATTTAGGGCAAAGAAGACATCATGAGAAGTCTTCAAGTGGAAATCCCATGTTGAGATGACTTTCTGTTTTAGATAAGTAACAGTAACAAGATATTCAGCACAGAATGGTCATACTGGTTATCAAAATTGGCACCTTTTTCATTTTGAAGCATCTAGACATCATTTATTAGAGCGACATTGCAATAAAGGTTATTTACCCTCCAAGAGAAAACATGGCTGAAGAACAGAAGAGTTACCTCCCATTAACTATAACAGCAACCAATTGGTTTACCTTGAGGACACACAGTACTAACTGTATGGAAAAATGGGAACCAGCCTGGAAATGGGTGGACAGAAAATAGAGTATATATGGGTTTGGGCAGCCAGGATTGGTTGATAATGAAAGTTATTTTGTAGGAAAAAGAATCCTTTGGGAGCTTATTCTACTAGTAACTTAAAAAAAATAGAGACATTGTTTTCTTGATGGAATTTCAGTCCTTTAACAGTCTTGAGTTTGGAACACTCATTACTGAAATTAGCACCTGACTCTCTGTGTTTCAAACACATTTAGGTCCAGAAAATGCTGCGTCTCATATCATTTTCTCTACATAGAAACTGTCATCCAAGTTTCATCTATACCAGGGGTCTCAAACTCAAACCACCCTGAGGGCCGTATGAAGGCATTTTCGATGGCCCAAGGGTCGCACCACCTTTGTAATCTCTCATGACACCATGTGACGCCAATCATTCTGTGGGCCACAGGATAAGGCTTGGTGGGCCGCATGTGGCCCGAATGCTTGAGACCCCTGATCTATACTAATAAATATAGGTTTGATCATGAGCACTCAGAAATTTAAAGTTACTGAATTTTGAATATCATGGTGTTTCCATAGGTTTACTATGGGAACTGAATTAGTATGATGAGTCCTATAGACACCTAGAGCAATACAGTGACTCCACATATACAAGTGCAATTAACTTTATTACAAATGCAATCATATTGTTATATTTGTGGATAACAAGTAAAATTAATACCTATTGTAAATCACAGAGTGACTTTCAGTGTTATATTAAACATGTATTCAGATATATAAACTGTTGCCAAGAGTGGAGGGAGGGGGTGCAATGTGTAGAGTGTGTAGATTTGACTATGTTAGGTGGATTATTTTGGTTTATATCTATGCAATTACTTATATAAAGTTTGTACAATTTACCATCTATAGAGTAATTATGGTAAGCAACATAATGCTTCAGATAGGATCACTTAGGTCTCTTCCACCATGCTTAATGGTGATGACCTCCCGTGACTTTGCATCCCACTAATTTCTTTCAGTGAATGTTTTGAAACTTCATATTTTGTATTTTAATGGACTTATGTCTACCTTACTTTAGATTTAAATTATTTCTTTTCTGTAATAATACATGTACATATAGATGGTCACCTTGACCTTTTACTCATTAATTACATAATATGACAAGGCTGGTAATAAATTTCATTATTAAGCTGAAGAGAAATAAATCATGATATTAAAAAATACCAATTAAATATGTTTTTATCAAGTGAAATGCATTTTTGTTATATCTTTTTGTTTGGCTGAAGTGTAATGATCATAAATACAATGTGCCCTGCTGTATTCAAACCTGAAATATGTCAATCTACCGTAACACATATGTCCGCGAGTGTTTCTTTGAGATCTTAATTAAATGCCGACGGTGTTTTGATACCTAATTTGAGGAAGTATTTGTTGTATTGTTGCACTGAATTAAAAGCTGACTTTGTATTACCACGTTAATTACATCTTTTGTATCAAATAAAGGGGATTGACTAAATGAAAATTTTAAAGGAATGCAAATCCAACCTGCATAAGAGCTAGTGACCCCGGCCTATTGTCAGGTCAACTCACTGCAAGTGATCAATCGAACACTGTTACACTTTTCTGAGAGAATGTAATATAATTAAACTAACTTAAATTAGCATACTCATACACAAATGTGATCAACAACAGCAAAACAACCAAGCCAAATAAATACTTGATGACGTGAAACTGTTTCACAGATACGTTTTATTAATGCAAAACTAGTTTCAGAGTTTGTAGTTAATTTGTAATTCTTGAATTAGCACTCGGTGATTTCCTCACGGATGAGAAAATATTTCACTATTAATTGCAATGAAATCATGACATCAATATTTTATTATAGAACAATACACAAAATTGACTTTCGACGAAGACGGCTCTTTCACTAGCTTAATGTTCCATTTTTTAAACAAAAGGAATCTTGTTTGATTGTGAAGGTGAATCAATAACTAGTCTGGTTCCCTGCTAAGAATGCTCCTTGAGCTGCATTCCACAAGAGTAGACAGCAAAGCAGGGAGGGTAAAGATTAGGGAACCAGACTACTCAACAATGCCATAAAGCAGTGATGTAATACATAATGTTTTGAAACCAGTTTGAACAATAATAATAACAATCTCTCAGTGGATTGGACATCTTGAAAATAAAGGTCAATTTTACATAAAAACGAATAATTTCATTAGAAAAAGTGCTTTATTGACAGTTATTCCCAATGCAATTTTAAAACGAGTATTCAGCCATTAAACAGACTAGTTTGCTCCCCCCTCTCCCATGCGGTTTTCTCGATAGTCCAGAGAGGGATGGTATCATTTCATATTGTTATGGAGGTCCTCGATAACTCGCGCCCTTGCTTATAGTGCAGTTTATATTTTTGGATCCCGTTGTGCGTGAGTTATCGAGGGAGAGGTGTATATTATGCTCAACAATGTTTAAAAAGGAGGAAACTTTCTATCCAGCTCACTCACAGGTCAAATCTACAAGCCCAAACAGACCAACTTTATCATTTGATTTCCAAAATATTTGATATTGCATGTGTTAGTAAGTAAACAAGTCCGTCCATCATACCAGTTTAACATAAAATTCACGCCTGACAGATAATCACCACCACTTCGCTGTGTTAAATTGTATACTTGACATCAAAAAGGGTCAATCTTTCATTTTTCATAGAAAATGCTCCTGATGTTAAGTTTCTTGCTAAAACACAAAAACTGTTATCAGTGGTGAAAATAGGAGGGTTGTTTGTATGTTCTCACTGCAATGGCATACAAGATTGCTTTCATTTTTAATCAACCCAGAATGGCTACCAAAAAATACCATTTTCTTTGTCATAGTGACCTTGACTCTTTGATGTTTTATCCCAAGACTTTTTTTTCATCTTCAAGGTTTTTCCACCTGTGAAGTTTGGTGCAAGTATGACCTTGATGTTTTGGTTTGACATTTTTTTTTCTCTTTTTAAGGTGAAATGCAGAACATTAAATAGGGTTCAAATTATCACGAACAAACTGTTACACTTTGGTTTGCACTTGACCTTTGACCCTAAAACCCGCAATCAAGAGGGTTTTTGATCTTCATGGTCAAAAGAACAACAAGATTCATTAATGTTAGGTTCTTAGCATTTCAAATATGATAAGAATATCATCTGATGCTTACTTATTTAAACACATGCAAAATTATACAGTTATAAATCACTAATAAGGCATGACTCGTTTTAAGTTCAAACTTTATTCTATAAATAAGACTTAACATAAATGTTAGAACATAACTTAAAATACCGATTATGAGACACTCTCCATAAATTAGGATCATAAAGTATAAAGCACAAAAATGAAATAAAGACAGTTCAATGGCAATCAAAGTGGTTAATAGCACCTGAATCTGCAACTGATGCAGAATATATATAAATTGCTGGCAAACCTTGTTAGTAAAAACTAGATAACACCTATAATACACAAATTATTATTAAAAAAATCATACATTCATTATTAGAACAAAGAGCTGGGAAATAATCTTTTTCAATATACAAGTAAAATTTTATTTTACCTGTCCAGAATTAAATATAAAAAATGACTGGTGAAAAAAAATTGAATATTTAACCAATGTCATGAAAATATTTAGTCATGTTGAACAGTTTTAAAATATTTTCCAGCCCTGTAAATATAGTAAGTGTTTGTTTTTAGACATTTCAGTAACTATTAACACAAGCACAATTATTTTGCATTTAATTATGAGAATGTTTTTGAAACATTTCTCACTCTGAAACTTTTTGTGATGGATTCTGATACCTTCAAGTTCATCTGAAATTCATTTTGCAAAATTAATGCATTGTAACTGATAACTAGAAAATGAAGGTAACAAAACTAAAACTAGCTATCAATTTCTATATATGCATTATCAGTATGTTCTATACAGAATTGCAAAACACTCCCAATTGATAAATGTGCACAAAACAAATACAAATACCAAGATATCTCTTCAACAGCTCAATTTCATTGATTTTACTTTTGTTCACTCAAATTTTCACTTGAATGAAACACTATTAATACAATAATATAAATAATTTCATTAAAATGTATCTAGTTTATCCAACATCTGAAGTAACCAGATGCTTCCAGTGACAACTATTTTTAGTGAGACTATATGATTATTTCCTACACTCATAAAAGGGCAAACCTGCAGATCTGTAATCCTAGCTTTCTAGATCTCTGTCTGATGCACTCGGGTAATTTGTTTCAGAGTTGTCACTCATGGTTTGATGATGTCAATGGTATGTCATGAAATCAGTCACAATGACTGGACAATGGTTGAAAACTTTTTAAATAAAAACACCACTGCTTATGTTTTCCATAATCAAAAAATAAGTAATGTTTTCATTTGAAACTATTGATACTTTTTGCACCAAATCTCATAGGAAGCTTAAATATGCAAATAAAAACTTGCTTTTAACTTAATTTCCTTCTGCTTAGTACAAAACGAAGGACCAACTACCTGACAGACAACATACTGAGTATTAAACAGCTCGGCTTTCTGGGATGGTACAAAATTAACCAAGTATATGAAAAAATTAAGAAAATATCTCCAACCAATTAAAATCGCTGACTGAGCAGTCCTGATGACATAATTATCAATCCTGAAATTTCAACCAGTAACCAACACACATTATAACGCACTTCTTTTCACAATATCCAACATGTCATTCATAGCTGCAACTAAGCAACTTAATGATATGATGGAATACATATAGGATTTTGTATTTTTCTTGTTGGTGCTTTGTACCAAGTCTAAGCAACAAAATCAAGGAAATCCAAGTTTCAGAGTTTTATTTATATGTCTTATGATGACCAGAGCTTTGCAAATGTCCAGTAATGTAACTCTTTGACTGTGATTTTCTTGTCCTGATGCCAAGACAACACTGATTCTAACAATCATGAGACATATATGAAAGCTGATTGAAAAATTCCTCTTTTAAAATGACAGCTTTATGGCTATCATGAAATATGTATAAGAAAAGTATATAAACTAGTTAGAGAATCAAAACTAAAATTGAAAAGTGTCCAATAGGAAAGTTTTGAAACGTTCTCCCCTTTTCTGCATAAACTATGTGAAACTTAATTTTGAAAGGAAATTAATTCAACAGTTACTGTACAATTATGAATATGATGATGATTTCATAATATGTATTCAGATGCTGCAAAAAAGTGTAATGATGAAATAGAAAATTATTTTCCAGCTGCCACTGCAAGAAAGCTTTCACATTCATTTCTAGTTAAAAATCAAATAAAAACACTAAGAAACATGGATTCTGGGAAATGCTAAGTGTCATCTGTAAAACACTCTTCCCGTATATATGACACTTCAAACATAACAAATTTATGAAAATATTTCTGATACAGAAGATTACTGGTGTGTCACCAAAGATCTTGCTATCTTCTAACACCTGAGATATTATTTTCACAAAATGCATCTTTATACTTAAAAAAATTACTTAAAAATTGTAGAGGTGCTTTTCTGTCTGCCATGATTTCAACAGCTGCAGGAAAAATAATAAATTCATAAAATATTTGTGAAAGAGTTTCTTGTTTAGGTGGCATAAAACTACATACATCATCTTTATCATTCTATTATTAAGCCCATACCAACAAGGGGGACAACTCAAAAGTATTTGCTCTCGTTTATCATACAAACTGTCAAGTAAACTTAAATTTAGATGCCTAAATTACATTCATATGAGGATACACTATAAAAATAAAAAAATAAAACAACTTTATGGAATTTTTTTCATTTTGGAATGTTTATACATGCATGTCAACAAGTTCCTAAAATTTCACTCAATTCATTTCACCTTCACATCCACACAGTAGTGATCCAATTAAAGCTCTCATCTGCAAATCCAATAGCACAAACAAATCATTATAATTAAAAATAATAACTTACATGAAACAAAAAAGTCAACAAACGTACGATTGTGTAAAAAAATGTTAAGAATTAGATGAACAAGACAAACATGGTTAAATCGTGCAGATACACATTTGGTTGTTAGTAAAATGACAACCAGATTATATGTCAAATACAAAATATATGCTTGCAGGGAAAAGATTGACTAGGTAAACTCTATAAAGTAATAAATATATTATCGGAATTATGTATATATAGCTGGAATGTATGATCTTATGTGTCATCCTTATTCCTAATCTTTTCCATGTCAAGTCAGTATCAAGCACATCATTATATTTTACGACATCTCATTAATATTCCATACCAATCCTGTCTCCATAATTTCCAAAATATGAGTGTCACAGCCTTATGCCATCTCAACTGAATGGATGAATCATATAAAAGTACAAAAAGAATGTGTTTCTTTTACAAAGCCTTGTGAAATTTGTGACTGTATAATGTAATTTATATTGTTCAACATTTTTTACTTCCTTCATTACAAATGAAGCTGAATTAAAATTGCAGTGAATTTTAAATCTTATATAATGGGATTTTAATTTAGACCATTTTTTTATGAAACACCAGGAAATTTCATTAGACTCAAACCAAACATGGTTCTAATCCACAAAGTCCTTTGAAAGTCATTGAGCAGTAACATTATTTGTCACATACCGTAAGATGTGGTATAAAGAAGCATAATGCAGGGGACGCAAGGGCATGGCTAGCATTATAAGCACTCATACATAGGAAATAATAGAAGCTTAATTCCATGGTGGATATTAATAAATATTAAGGACTTGGCAACAATGCCAATCAATGTGCTAAACAGGAAAAGCTATCATGTGAAAGATATAAAACATATAGGAATGAATGTACACATCTTATGATGGAATGATGATATACTACTGAGACAGGTCATAAAACACAAGGATCTCTGATGAAACAATGTGGGGTGACTCTATCTGTCTGGCAGTCGTTCTGTAATCTGGTATCTTTGTCGCTCTCTGCAGTGGAGTTTGTGTACTGGCCAGTCCTGCTGTTGACAATAAGCACCACAATATCTGCAATAACAGTAAAACCACTTCATTGCTATGAATCTTATGAACATTTGCCAATCATATTACCTGATTCAATTATATATATATATATATATATATATATATATATATATATATTCACACACACACACACACAAAGACCGAGAAAGTAAAGATTGTTTATAACTTCCAGAAGGGACTAAGATTTTGTGAATATTATAACCCAGAAACATTATCTCCAAATTCATTATTTATTCTTTTCTTCAAAATCATTATGGACTTGTCCATGTCTATGACAATGGACAGAGATGTAGTAAACAATTAATACAGGTATGTTTGCTTTCAGAATTAAAATGTAATGGTAATAATATTTTCCATCAACATACATTGGTATAAATACATTTTATCATCTGAGGAAAAATATCAAAGATAAACCAATAAAATTTGGCATCAAACAAAAGTGTCAACATACATGTACATATACTAGTCAGTGAATCATGAAATCACTTTTATCTGAAAATATCTCTGTTCTACAACTGGTTAAAGTTAGCAACAATAAATGTATAGTGTACTACAACCGTCTTTTGTTTTGATCATGATGTCATCACGCTAGACTCTATACCATGGACCCTCATTAAATAACAACTACTTGGAGCTCAATACTACAATGTGCAATAAAATTAACAACATGGGACTACATTCATCTTTACTTAAATGTAAACAGCAGTGAAAACAAAAATGTTTCAAAGTTGGCCAGCGTAGAAGAGGAAGAAAACTTAGTTATCTCCATTTCACCCTTTCCTTCACAGCATTTTGAAAACTCAGCCATTAATTTGGAGACCTTAATTCAAATTTCTCTTAAATCATCAACCTGGTCTGATTAACCATTGCATTATTCGATGCCCAAACAGCAGGACCAATGGAAAGGCATACAAAAATAGTTAACTTTATCAAGGATCAGGATACTGATGTCTTTTTCTGAAGAGAAATATGGCTAAAAAATCAGGCAATGAGCCAAAGTGTGTGGATATAACACCTTCCAAATACCACAACAAGTTGTTCTGACGCCAGTCCCACAAAGGTGGAATTGCTGTCATCTCAAAGAACTCTATAATTCATCATTTTAACTATACTACAATATTCAGTTTCAAACACACATTGTTTGAATTAGTCCAAACCTACTAAAAATGTAAGAAAGGTCAGTCCATTTTTTCTGCCTCTAGCACCCTCCTCCTAGTCAAAAAAGAAAAAAAACAAGCTAACTGAATCTCTTTTTGGAGCAGTTTCCTAACCTCCTGGAATATGGAAATTTGATATGTGGCAACCTGATTATTCTTGCAGATTTCAACTTTCACTTTCACTGTCCTGGAAAATAATCCACATAAAAACTCCTAGATTCTATTCACATTTTCAATCTCAAACAGACAGTTAACTAACCAACCCATAAATTGGGTCATATTTTAGATTGGATTTTTCATAGAACTGATGACAATATTCTTCAGTCTTCATTGTGTCCCACAAACCTGCATCAGATAACCTCTGCATCATATGCCATCTCAACATATCAGTCCCTAACCCACCAACAATGTTTGCTACAAAAACGAAACCTCCATATGATAAACAGAACCCAGTATGACATCCAAGCAAAACAACAACTTTGTCACTGCCTACAGCGGTACAACTTGTGTTTACTACTTGACAAACATGCCCCTGCAACCAAGTGCAGAGTATCAATTCAAAAGTTTTCTCCATTGTATAGAAGTGTTACAGACTAGCTGCACACTGCTAAAAGAGAACACTGAGAGGATTTGGCTTTCCACCAACCTCACTATTTATAAGCAGACTGATGACGCTGCTAAGAAGAATGTTACAACATAGTTCATGCAGCAAAATCTGCCTACTACGGTACTGAGATACTGAAAGTTCCAGCTGCAAAGAGCTCTTCATGATTATGAACAAGCTAATATCAAGGAATAAATGTATACAGTAGTCCCCTCTTGAACGGCCCCCCTGACCAGTGGCCACCCGCTTCTTACGGCCAGAATCTGACGGCACCGACAAATTTGTGTTCAGAAGTACCCCTCACGAAAGGCCACCCCGCTAACGCGACCAGCATATTAGTGCAAAAATATAAAATTTACCCCTCACAAGCGGCCGCATTTTATTTTGCAATATGTATCCAGAACCAATTTTATTCATAATGTGTGTTAAGTAATCCGATTTCTTTTTCCCGATGTCAGGTTTTCGTTACTGAAAGAAGTGTTGACTGAAGTACATGTACCACTAAGGTTAATATTATATCATTTACGCCTCACGAGAGGCCACATTTATTCCATAAAGCCGAGAAAGACTCAAATATTAATCCATACAAAAAGGTAAGTACATGTAATCCGATTAGCCTTACTGCTGTGTTATCATGAGATGTCCGGGTTAGTCACTCTGATAATTGTTAAGATTACAATTATTGAACAGTAGCAACAGCTGAGAAGTTGCGATATTGATGTACAATACACAAGTCAGCGGGAAAATGGTTTGATAACCTTTATGGCTTACCTTAGTAAGATGTTGAGCTTGTTCATTTTCATAATTAGTGACTATTACTACTGACAATAATTGTCAAGATTACAAATCCTAACAGCCACGAGGTGCTATTGTTCAGATCAAATCTGCATACATATCGAAGCCATTTTGGCTTCTCTCCCTTAGTGTAAAGAAATGTAAACACAAATAGGGTATCAGACTGTGACTAATGAATCACGTGACAAGATCGCTACCTTTAAAAAACACATGGCATTTTGTTTAAATGCAGAAAAGTTGTTTTATCAGTCTTGTAGTTGGCAACAATGATGATTACAACCAGACGTAATTGTCAAGATCATAACAGGGTAAGCATAGTCTAAAAATATATTTTTGCAGACACACACACAGAGAAATTAGCCTTGAACAAAACAGGGTACCAGACAAAGACCGAAAAATCACGTGACAACACATTCCTTTACGAAGAAGGCATTTCGTCCGCTCTGCAAAAGTTTTGTCTGCATAATTAAATCGCATACAGTTAGCAACATCTGAATAAATCATTACCAAACATTAACATGTCATCACGTAAATGGAGATGATTATTTTAGAAAAAAGATGGTTATACTACTCGACATCGGGCGAGGTGGGGAGGGGGAACTTGCTGAACGATTTTAGGTAGAAAAGACTCAAATAAAACAATTTTATGTTGAAAAGACTCGAATAAACAACATCGTAACCGATAAGGAGGTTATTCAGCAGCAGTGGGAAAATGGAAAGAGAATTATGTATGTAACAAGATTTAAATGACGTTTTTGAATGGTTTTGCAATGTGCATGACAACAACATCCGCTCGCATATCACGCTTACGCCAAGAATAAGAACTATTAATGCATATTCAGTTGAAATAAGTCTATTATTATAACAAGAACCTTTTAATAATTAATGTTACTTTTAAACGAAGATATTAAATGCTTTGAAGAATGTAGCATTCTTACTGCGTACATTACATATACTTCTCACATAAAATTTATTCCCCCTCTGGAAAGGCCACCCGCCTTATAAGGCCACTTACCCGTTGCAGAAGGGGTGGCCGTATAAGAGGGGAACTACTGTACCACTTGACCTGAATGATTTAAAGAACCACCAGTCTGTTTCTAAACTCTTATTCATTTAAAAAATCATAGAAAAAGTTGTTCTATCCCAACTTCTATCTCATTTGAATTCAAATAGTCTTTTTAGCAATTTACAGTCTGCACATTGTCCTCACCCCAGTACTGAAACTGCCCTTCTGAGAGTAGTTAATGACCTTCTCTCTGCTTTGGATGGTAGAAAGATTACCGTCCTCACCCTCCTAACTTGTCCACAGCATTTGACACAAATGACCATGATATATTACTTCACCATCTCCAGCATATATTTGGTATTCACAGTACACAAATAAATGAAGAACATTCCAGCCCAGTTGATCTATGTTTTGGAGTTCCACAAGGCTCTGTTCTCAGCCCCATTGTCTTCATTTTATACATTCAGCTGGTCTCTAGTGTCATAGATCGAAATCCAGTGTCTCACCAATTGCACACTCTTTGACACTCAAAAATACAAATCTATCTAGCATTCAAAGAGTAATGAGATGCACTTCTGATGTGAAGTCATGGACAACATAAAACAAGCTGCACATGAATGATGATAAAATTGAAGTCATCCTGATCTCCATGCAAAGACTTTCTCATTCATATTCTTTACCTCATACAATAAGTATCAGCAACGCCAACATTAAATTTACACAGTTCGAAACCTAGATGAGACTCTTGAGAATATGCTCTCATTACACCAACATGCTGTGAACATATGCTAGCTGCATATCTGGAGTTGAGACACACTGGCTTCATTCGCAATTTTCTTTTGGCTGATGCCATTAAAACACTTGTGTTCCTTAGTACTTTCAAGACTGACTAATGTAATTCACATCTATCAGGTTCATCTCAGTATCAAATACAGAAACTTCAAAAAATTCAAAACACAGCTGCTCGGATCATCCTTAGAGTACGAAGAATTGAGCACACTTCCCCCCTCCTCTGTAACTGTCACTGTCAACCCAATCAATCCAGAATCAAACACAAACTCTGTTCACTATGCTACAGTCTAAAATACTTATCTGACCTCATCCATGTGTACATCCCATCTAGAAACATATGCTCCTCTTGTGACACTCACATTCCCATTGTCCCCACTGTTAATACGAAGTCATACAGACATTCTTTTGCTTACCAGTCCCCAGCTACATGGAACAAATTGCCCACAGATCTTAGACACAAGGACACTGCAATCTCATTCAAGAGAGCTCTCAAAACTCAAATATTTCAACTACAACAACGGACTTAAAGACTTAATAATATTTACTTCCTTAATTACTGTCAGCATGTTTTTGTTTGTAATTTCATCTTGTTCATTTTTGTAATCTTGTTGTTGTATATGTTTTCATGTGTTATCTAATATTGTTAAGCACTTTAAGCTTCTAAAGATTAGGTGCTGTACTAAGTCCACATTATTATTATCATTATTATTATTATTATTATTATTATTATTTTTATTCAATAACCTGACTAGTAAATTAGTCCTTCATTTATTTTGATGGAAAGATATTGTCAATAGTTGTATGTGTTTTTATTAATCTGAGATCTTCTTTTGTTTATTTGTTTTTCACTGACATGCAGTACTCATAAAGATTATCAGGTGTGTCACATCAAGCTTGTGGGTACAGTTTAATGTCCAATATGCTAAACATAACCTCACTGGCTCCTGGCAAAATGGCTGATACTGAATCATCATCATCCTTGTCACTTTCAGTAGCAGAAACATCATTTACTTTCAGTCAATCACTAATTTCACAAATAATATCCTCAATTGTTGGTATCACAGATTTGACAGTGTCACTATCAGAATTAACCTAACCCAAGATATCAAAATCCTCGATAACATAACCAAGTAGGTGTAAGGTGTCACCCACTATAGCAAGGGAAGCATCATCCTGTGCATCGCTATAGCTGGTAGTGACACCTGTTGCACACTAAACCCTGCTTTAACAAAACAGTTTGCAACACAGTCTGTGAAAACATCATGCCAGATGCAATTTTCCTTGTATTATTTGTAGCTTTGTATCTGAAGAGGCATTTTTTTTTTCTGACTGGCTAATTTCAGCCATTTTCATGACAATCTCAATTCAAGATCAACACAAGTGAGATTTACTTCAAGCTACACTCAGTCAAAATACAGGTACATAATGACAGCTAAATGATATTTCTAAATTATGCTGTCAACAAAGTACACAACAAAAACATTTCTTTTTATGCTTTAATTGTACTGAACAAGCAACCTGTGACTCTATAATACTGATTATGAATGAGTTGTAATTTTTATGCTTTTGGTACCCAGTACCTTTGTTGTTTGGTCTTTCTATTTTTTAAATAACTCCCACTGTTCACATAGATTCAGCATGTCAGGTGATAAAAATGTTATAATTAAGCTCATTTTCCTAGGTGGAGCACAAAATTAAACACTATAACCAATAAATGCTGTAACAAAGGATACAAGTAGTTATAAGAAATCCTTTAGAATACATAGGACATATGTGTATAAGCTTTTCTTTTCCAATCTGATGATGGTCGTTGTTTTTCCTTAAATATACAGGACATTAGGGCACATCATTTCCAGACTGGCATGCTATGCATGACACTAGTGCATATCATTTGCAGGCTGGCATGCTATGCATGACTCTAGGGCACATCATTTACAGTCTGGTATACTATGTATAACACTAGGGCACATCATTTGCAGGCTGGCATGCTATGCATGGCACTAGGGCACATCATTTGCAGGCTGGCATGCTATGCACAACACTAGCGCACATCATTTGCAGGCTGGCATGTTATGCATCAAACTAGGGCACATCATTTGCAGGCTGGCATGTTATGCATCACACTAAGTCACTATCTGCAGGCTGGTATGTTATGCATGTTATCAGTGTATAATGCTACAACCAACTATCTTAAAAACCTTGTTGCCAAATAATCAATATATTGATAAACTTTGACATTTGCCAAAGAAACTACATTGGTCCCTCACAATAAAAATACATCAAAATAGCACAGTCTCTCATATCACATGCATTTGGTTATGGATGACATTTCTAGGATGAGAGTAGCTTGGATGATAGGTAAGGTGACCTCGATAATAAAGTATACTTTTTTGCCTTCCTTGAAATGCATTACAATCAGCGACATCTACATCAATACTTACATCTAACTGGCATAATATCTTACCTAACTTCCTGACACCGTCCACAGATGCTGAATTCCCGAATGTGTCTCTCCATGTTTGTGCATGGCGGATAATGGCATTCATAATATATACACCCATCTTCTAATACTAAAAAGGAAAGAAAGATCATTGTTGGTCACATTACACATTAACTGTATTGGATCACCATAAATAAAAATAACTAAACTGACAAATATCATCTAATGTTATGGAAACTATAAATCTGTTTGCAGGACACTGATGCCAATGAAAATTTTATAAAATTAAAGTAACCTTGGTTCAAGATGCAGAGAGAAAAAGAGACAGAGACAGGGTTAGTTAAAGATTTGCAGTGGCGAAGATAGAAAGAAACAGGTACCAGGTGTCTGAGTAGTCTATAACATTCGCCTTTACCAAACACTGCCAACTCACACCAGCTGCATGAGTTCGAGTCTTAGACTCGACCAATGTGGGTGTGCAAGAAAGCTTGCCTGTAGTTTATCTCTCGTTGGTGGTTCTTACTGGAATTTTCTTCCTCCACTAGTTATGCTGGCTGCTATGTATAGCCTATCTTGCACTAAGTAATGGTGTTAAACCAAAAACAACTACATACAGAAAAGTACCAAAAATGACACACAATACACAGGCCTCATGACCTTATTGCTACCAAGTCAGTTTTTTTTGAGCAAGGAATTTTATGGGCAAAAACTATCATCAAAATATCATTAGGTGTTAAAAGTGACAAACTGGATGGGGCACTGACTTACATTATCCCGAGTTATGACTTCAATAAAGGTGTATGGCAGTAAATATGTGACTTACATTATCCTGTATTATGACCTGAATATAGGGGTATTTCAATACAGGGCTATGACAATAAATATGTGATACACTGTCAAATATGTGTCCAGATTCATTTAAAAGTTGTACCTTGTATATGGATAGAGGACATCAATTTATATTTTTCCTTGCCATGACTTTGATCATGAGGCATGACTAAGACATGTGACATACTGTCTAGTCATGATATATAACAGCTAAAAATCTCATTAAAACATCATCACTCATTGCATGGTTATACTACAAACATGTTCACTAGAATTATATTTCCCTTTGGTGTGACTTTCAACTCGTGGCAGGAGGTGTGCTTATGGTATGTAACACACCAAATATCAATGACACATATAACATGGTAAAGTTTCATTCAGATGTATTAAGTGGTCCATAATGTGGACAGTCGCATAATTACTTTTCGCTTTTGGTGACCTTGAAACTGTGGCAGGGAACATGAATCTGGACGTATGTAACACACAGTCTATACATAATATACAATTTAAATATCTGCAGTGGTTCAAAAGTTATACTCTGGGCAAAGATAAATTGCAGAATGGATATAACGACAGACACACAACACCACTACATAATATGCATAACTTAAAACAGACATATAAAAAGTGCAAAGAAAGAAAGAGAAAAAAAAACTGATTGACACAAGTGAGAAAGCTGGAGAAACAGTCTGAAAGATAAAGATGATGAAAAGAGAATGTAACAGAAAGAGAGACAGAGAAATTAAAGGAACAAGGACCAACCTTCATTCTCCACAATTTCCCCATCACAATTAAAAAATTTATGTTTTACTGGTTCTGAGAAATGCTGAAAAAGAAAGTGATATGTTCCTCAGCTTCTGATACATTCCATGACTTCCTCTACAAGTAAAGTTTTAAAAAACTTTTGCCAATTTTAATTATTTTCATTATTCCCTTGGAAATGCTCATTTTTTGCCAGTTTTCAAGGACATTTTAAAGTTCCTGTGACATGCAGAGGATCTGAAAAATATTGCTGTTAAGAATTTGCAGAATGCTATACAAATGTCTGAGTCCTATGTAAAATCTTTGTCAGAGTCCTGTGTAAAATCAGTATCTGCATCCTATGTAAAATCAATGTCTGAGTCCTGTGTAAAATCAGTGTTTGAGTCCTTTGTAAAATCAGTGTCCAAGTCCTGTGTGAATCAGTATCTGAGTCCTATGTAAAATCAGTATCTGAATTCTATCTAAACTCGGTGTTTGAGTCTTATGTAAAATCAGTGTCCGAGTCCTGTGAAAAATCAGTGTCCAAGTCCTATATAAAATCAGTGTTTGAGTCTTATGTAAAATCAGTGTATGAATCCTGTGTAAAAACAGGGTCCAAGTCCTGTGTAAAATCAGTGTTTGAGTCCTGTATAAAATCAGTGTCTGAGTCCTGTGTAAAATCAGTGTCCAAGTCCTTTGTAAAATCAGGGTCTGAGTCCTATGTAAAATCAGTTTCCAAGTCCTTTGTAAAATCAGTATCTGAGTCCTATGTAAAAATTAGTGTTTGAGTCCATTTTGAAATCAGTGTCCAAGTCCTGTGTGAATCGGTATTTGAGTCCTATGTAAAATCAATATCTGAGTCCTTTGTAAAAATTCAGTGTCCGAGTCCTGTGTAAAATCAGTGTTTGAGTCCATTGTAAAATTAGTGTCCAAGTCCAAAGTAAAATCAGTGTCTGAGTCCTATCTAAAATCATTGTCCAAGTCCTATGTAAAATCAGTGTCCATGTGCTTTGTAAAATCAGTGTCTGAGTCCTTTCTAAAATTAGTGTCCAAGTCCTGTGTGTAATCAGTGTTTGAGTCCTAGGTAAAATCAGTGTCCAAGTCCTCTGTAAAATTAGTGTCTGGGTCCCTTGTAAAATTGGAGTCCAAGTCCTAAGTAAAATCAGTGTCTGAGTCCTATATAAAATCAGTGTTTGAGTCATATGTAAAATCAGTGTCCGAGTCCTCTGTAAAATCAGTGTCCAAGTCAAATGTAAAACCAGTGTTTCAGTTCAATGTAAAATCAGTGTCTGAGTCTTGTGTAAAATCAGTTTTTGAGTCCTATGTAAAATAAGTGTCTAAGTCCTTTGTAAAATGAGTGTCTGAGCCCTGTGTAAAATCAGTGTTTAAGTCCTATGTAAAATCAGTGGTATGCCACACATGTCCAAAATAAATCAATAGTGACAGTCTATATTGGATGGTTTGTATAATGTACATACACTCCAGACCTCTTAAGAATTCCATGGAACACTGATTATCATGAAATTGATCTAAAACATTCAATAAAAGAATTAAGGAATCCATGTAAAATATTTATTGGCAGCCAAAGCTTTATCTGCCTCCTTTGATTTGCATGGAATATTTCACCTGTCACTCCAATGGAATACCTTAATTTCAGAGCTTTGTTCTCTTTTATTTATTTATCATGATCTGAACGACAGTTGAATTATCTATAAGCATACAAGACAGCCTCGACTGTGAACAGACCACCGAACCAAATCTGACATTGTAAAAGCTGTGGAAGATCTGGGAACAATTCCATAACCCAACTAGTCCAGAAAACTAAATTTCAGTTTTTGGATATGGGAGCTTTTATGTGAGTAGAACAATTTTTTTCAAAGAAAAATAACACTAATTTGAATTTTAACGATTTTCTGTGCATTTTCCTTGTTTGGAAAGAATGAAAAGATTTGAATTATCATAATCTAATGGTACATGGTATTTACATGAAATCCTAATTAAAATACATAGAATCTGTTCACTTGAATGTGACAGCAGAAATCATTTAAAGCTGTCTATGGCTGGCTGAAGGAGTACATCTGGTATAAATTAATCATATCACAATACTATCTGGGAGTGAATTATCTGGTCAGTCTTACCCACTTCAAGTCTCTTCATGCAACAGGCTAGGCAATATTCCTTTGAAGACTGCTTTTCTACTGTCCACAAAAGAATGTCCAGAAATTAAACATACTGACCATTTGTTCTTTTAACTGCTGAAAGTTGAAACCTTCTTGCATATTCTTAAGCAATAAGATTTTCAAATTAGCCACTGTGGCAGCCGGTTGAAAGACTGGCACCATCTTCATTTAGGAGAAACTAGACACCAGTAGAAGACTTCCATACTGATATGATCATCATCCATTCATAAAAATCAGTGACAAGATTTTTAATATGTTCAATGTGATAGTCCTATTTGAAATCAGACTGGCACCATCTTCATTTAGGACAAACTAGACACCAGTAGAAGACTTCCATGTTGATATGATCATCCATTCATAAAAATCAGTGACAAGATTTTTAATATGTTCAATGTGATAGTCCTATTTGAGATCAGACTGGCACCATCTTCATTCATGACCAACTAGCATGTGCCTCATGAATGCCATGGTGTCCATTTAGAAGGAATAGCAACAACATTTTTAAGATGACTGCCATGGTGTCCATTTAGAAGGAATAGCAACAACATTTTTAAGATGACTGCCATGGTGTCCATTTAGAAGGAATAGCAACAACATTTTTAAGATGACTGCCATGGTGTCCATTTAGCAGGAATAGCAACAACATTTTTAAGATGACTGCCATGGTGTCCATTTAGCAGGAATAGCAACATTTTTAAGACGACTGCCATGGTGTCCAGACTGGATGTTAGATCAGTACCAGTTATGTTTAATACCAAGTCAACATCATAAGAAATCTGCTGGTGAAAAGTTAAAACCCAATGATGATATGACTTTCTATCTAGAAGGAATAACAAGAAGATTTTAAAAATGGTCACTGTGGGGATCATACTGGATATAAGCAAAAATTTTTCATTTAAGACTCACTAGACAAACAGTGAAAACTGCATGCTGATATGACTTTCTGTTCTGGGGATTTACAAGATGGCTGCTGTGGTGGCAATAACAAGATTTACAAGATGGCCATTTGGATTTCAGATTGGCACCAGTTTCATTTCAGACCAACTAGGCATTTCAAGAAGTCGTTTGGTAAATGCACCATTTTGATATGGTCATCCATTCAGGTGCCATAAGAAATGGCCACTGTGGAGGCTATATTGGATGTCCCCATGGCTTAATTTTAATTTAGAATTTTTTTTTTTGAAAACCTCATACCGTTATGATTTTCTGCTGAACAAGAGCCATGATAAAAATATTTTCAAGACGGCCACCATGGCAATAATACTGTATGTCAAATATTTCGAACCAACTTGACATCATAATAGTCTTTCAATGAAAACTCCATGTTCTATGACCATTCATTCAGGAGCTGTAACAATACAAGATTTTCAAGATGCCTGCTATGATGGTCATATTAGATGTCTCAGCAGCACATTTTTATTTAGTACAAAAACCAGACCTTGGGATGAATGTGTGCAAAGTTTTATGGCAATCCTCCAAGTAGTTTAGGAGGAGTAGTGATAACAAACTTGTGCTAATGGATGGATAGACTCTGGATAACAGACAACAGGCCATCCCATAAGGTCGTCTGGTCTGTGACCAGTAAAACTAATAAAAATTCTTCGTATTTAAAAAGAATAGAAAGACATTACCTCACTGAATGGATCTAGATGCAGTTGTTGCACTGCTAGCCAGTAAAGACTCTGTTCTCTGTTTGATTTGTTGGAGGGCTCCCCTGGTGGTTCTGCAATTTTGCGTGGAGTGGAACTGGGTGGAGTATCAGGGACAAGAATGAGGTTTTCCATTCTGTTATCCATGGTGATGTGGTTCTTATGAGCCACTCTCCAGCCTGCACAGATTTCTCCACAATGCTTCTCCCTGTTAAGGATTGAGATATCAGAGTTTCCAACTATTTTTCCAATAGTCGTAGGGTTGCAAATTCAGTAGCTCATGTATATATATATACCATAAATCATAGTAATAATTACATTTGATAGTGGTCTATTCTATAATTGTCACATATAATTGTGGAATTCACACTATTTCTCAAATACTGCACTGCAAAATCAACCAAATATGCAAAAATTATGCATTATAAAGTCCTAACATTTTTCTTTTTTTAAATGTTTCTAACATTCAGAAAAGTAACCCCTTTTATTTTAAGAATAGGCCATGATGTCAGCTACATGTACTGTGTTCATAACCTCTTACTGTAAGCAAAGAAACATAAAATTTTTATCAATTCTATGAGTTAACTAATTTTCACTAAAATTTAATGATGTATGATCTAAAAATGGTGACAACTTAGAAAGATGATTCTGGACTAGGATAACATATTTAGTAGTCACTATTTCCATAAACACCTTTTTATGCTTTAGTGATGAGTGAGTAGACAGACTATTGGATGTTTTAAATACTATGACCAATGTTTTCCCATTAATTTGATTGTAACATTCCTCACTGGCAGCAGCAATTTATAAACCTGTCTTGAAAGACGACTGCTATAAGAGACCACCTGTCTTGTGAGACCAGTGTATCACAGCACAGATTGATTCATTATAATGTTATTACTTGTAATGAGAGACCACTTGTCTTGGAAGACAATAATATTTTGGCAAAAGGGGTGGTCTTTCAAGAGAGGTTCTAATGTATTTGTGGTTTGATGTGTAGCATTCAAGCACACATAACTTCTGATTAGATGACAAATCTATTGCCACAAAAATCTAGACATTTTTCCACACCGGAAATTTGCAAAAATTCTCTTTCGCTAATATGCTTAAATTTAAAGTTTTTTGAAAATGTAATGATACCAAACTACTGTAATATACAGTAAATGTTAAAAAAACCCACATGCCTTTCATCTTTATATTCTTTTCATATATAGTTTAAAAATAAGAAATTATTTCAACAGCATGTGTGTTTCATCACCTGAGCAATACTGCTGTGGGTGTTTACAATAATGTCCATGTGTGGATATAGTATGGTATCCTGTTTGTTAAATTACTTGACTTCAATGAGGTACCACTAAAGAAAGATAAAGAGAACAAACTAACATTAACCCAGCTCTGTGGCAGGTAGGGGCAAGTTTCAGTACACTTGCAATATAAGGTGAGCTCTCTCAGATAAATATAGCTGAAGTTCAAAATAAGACCAGTCCTTCAAATGTGACCAGTAGGCAAGAGTGCCACAGAAGTTCCTAACCTATGATATTTATGTTTACAGATATGCTAATGATGTATCAATGGGTTCTCTTCAATGTGCTATGGGAGCCCTGGTATATCAGTATTATGGGACTTCAGTGTGTTATGGGAGCTGTGGTGTATTAACATTATAGGACTGCTTCAGTGTGCACTGGGAGCTGTGGTACATCAGCATTATGGAACTGATTTAGTATGTTATGGGAGCTATATCAGCATTATGGAACCTCTTCAGTGTGCAGCTATATCAGCATTACGGGACTGCTTCATTTTGTGATGGGAGCTGTGGAATATCAGCATTATGGGACTTCTTCAGTGTGCTAAGGGAGCTATATCAGTATTATGGGATCTCTTCAGTGTGCGATGGGAGCTTTGGTATATCAGCATTATGGGACTGCTTCAGTGTGCTATGGGTGCTGTGGTATATCAGCATTATGGGATTTTATCATTGGGCTATGGGATATATATCATTATAGGACTTCTTCAGTGTGCCATGGGAGCTGTGGTATATCTGCATTATGGGACTTCTGTGCGCTACAGGAGCTGCGGTGTTAGACTCATGACCACAGTGGTGTGGGTTTGATTCACACTACTTTATCAGCCTGGATCTGCTACCACATGTCCTTGAGCAAATATTTTAGTTCAAAGATCAACACAGAAAATACATAAAATACCACATCATGAAATACAAAAGACTCAGCTGGAAGTTTATGCTTATTTTAAGCTCTCTCCTGATTAACAATAATCTTTACTTTAGATGATCTGGCTGACATATGGTGTGAAAGACAATAAACTGATAGGTGCAAAATTAATATAAGCTAATTAAATATTCAAAGACAATAGTGCATGCAATAATGCAACAGTATCAGATAATTAACAAATATTGATTATAGAACCATATTCTTACATAATAACAGACAAGATATGAAAAAAGGTTGGTGCTAATCGGGGTGGGGGTGGATTATTAATGCATTTTAATTCTTCAACTAAGATAATGTATCATACACAAAGACACACCTTGATTTGTTCCAGAAAAGTGGGAAGACACAAAAGTACACACAAATCTGTCAGTTTCTGTAGGGAGTTTCTGGACTGTAAAAAATATCTCCTAGACTGCCTTTACCAAGCAGTAACAAAGATATGTCTGTATTATTTTGGTACAAAAACTTACATATTATATGATTAATGCAAGCAATGCATTTGGTACAATCAAGAAGAAAATGTTATGCAGTTTCTGGTTCAATGGATGAACAATCTTGTTTAGTGACAAATGATTTCTGAGTATGTCACCATTTAATGAAGTGAAGTTACTGAATGTAAAATCTGCCCATAAGCTGGAAGTTTTCCTACACTCCTGTTTAATTATAACTTAAAAGATTAAAATAATGGGCTGTTCCTATTCTCCAAAAAAAAGATGCCATTCATTAACAGATCTTGGTAAAAAATTAATTCTGATATAAATTAATTCTGGCAAAAGCATTTCTAAATTAGATTTATCATGAAGTTCTCACAATTGACCTGCTGGACAAGGATTCAAAGAGCTGCCATGCCGTAAAGCAACCAAACCAATATGCTAGATGCTCATAACGAAGTACCATACTACTGAAGCACAATGAAATCACAGTAACAGCATCCCTGAAGTTTCATTTTTGCATTATGATGATGCCACTGCAAGTGTCTTGATGAATCAATGAAGCCCCCCCCCCCCCAACATAAGTTAACTCCCCATATGGTTTGGCTACATAAGGTAATTCATGACATGGCTTGGCTAAAAGACATGACAGGAAAATACATGTTATTCACTTCACAGAATGTACACAGCCATAAATAAGTTCACAGCTTTACAAAAAAAATTGGGGCCCCGGGTGGCCAAGTGGTCCAAAGCGCTCACGTTTACTGATCACTGCCATATCATGTCGGTCCATGTGGGTTTGAGTCAGGAATGGCATTTCTTCCCTTAAAGACAGAATACACCAAATGCAGTTCACCAAAGATTTACATCTACTGCCAACTTACATCAGTTTTCCTCCAGCAAGGCTGACTCATGAGCTTTTGCGTGGCCCACTTGCTTTTCGCATGATCCCAACTTCTTACTTACCATTACAAAGCTATACCTATACTTAACAAAATGGCAGTAAAAAGGAAGAAAAAAATATTTACAAAAAAAAAGAACAGGGTACCTCTCTGCTGTAACAAAATATATGTATATATAAAATATTTATTGCAAACACTGACCTACTCTGGAATAAATCTGGAATGTCTGATTAAGTTTTTCATAGTGGAAACTAGTTAAGCTATGTACTGAATGTTTAATGTAAAGAACTTTTGTACTATGGCATTGTCAGGATTAAATAAGTTTAGATGCATATAAGCTGCACCAGTTACTTACCAAACAAATTCATGAAGGTAATGTCCTGAAGAACGCCCTCTTTGTAGGTCAAATATGTACACATAAATCCTTGCCCCATTTCCATCCCTGTCTATATCAACTCTGGTCTGGATATAATGTACAAAAGAACAGCAAGCTTTCAGTTTCAAAACAATAGCTGTTGCATTAAACATTACTAGATAACCATATATACTCACTTATAAGACAAGTCCAATTGCAAACTGCACAGACCAAGATCTGCTGTTGCATAATGCACCAGCAGATCTGGGTTTGTGCAGTTTGTTAGGAGTAATCAGTAAAATACATAGCACAAACCGCATTGACCCTAATCTGCAGAATCATTATGCTACGGCATAACAGGATCTGTGCTCTTTGCAGTTTGATTTGACTTATGAGCAAGTATATATGGTCAGTGCCATATATCTGAATATTGGTTAATGATCTTGAACAATATGGACATATCATCAACTTTAAGTGCCAATACATGTACAAATTAAACAATGGTGCAGATTCATCAAAGAGATTCCTAATGAGTGTGAGTATAATACTCCCCTAATAATAATAAAATTATTATATCACCAAGCAAAAGTTGACAACTCATTCCCACATTGATAATTAGGCAGATGAAAATACCATTCGACTGATGCATACATACCATGCATACTTAAAATATGTTGCATCCAAATGATAACATTGTAGGTGGAACAAAAGACTGTAAACATACACTGTTATATATTCGCTTACAAATCGAGTCCAACTTCAAACAATATAGACTCTGATCTGTCATTACATAATCTGCAGGTAGATCAGGGTCTCTGTTGTTTGCTCTACTGGTTATTCCCAAAAAAGCTTCAGAGACCCTGATCTGCAAGCACATTATGCAATGGCATATGTGTGTCTGTGCAGTTTGCAGTTGGACTTGACTTACAAGAGAATAGATAAGGTAGTTTTGAGTAAGAAAACACTTTGGTACCCTCTATTCCCCACCCCAATTAGCCTACTCACCAGCCTCATCTCCTCTCCCCTGATCATGACAAAAGATTTAATATGCAAAATAAATTCCCTGTATTGCTACAATATGTTTTCCATTTCTACTAAATGTTTTGTCATAAAACATTTGAAAATGTCACTATAATTTATAATTAGGTGCAATGAACCTTCAGACTCCCTATGAGGGACAGTAGGGATGTAGCAATAAATAATCACCCCTCTTGAGTATGGTAAAGTAAACCACAAGAACAAAGCTGAGTCAATTTCCCACCATGTGTTCAGCGCTGCTATTATAATTCCCCAAAGCTTTTTAACAAATATGGGTAGACTTAAATAATATCTTTTTAAAAAATGTGTAACATTCACTCTGAATATTATTATTTACAATAACAATCACTGTCTATCAATGGAGATGGAAATCTTTGCTGATTGATACTCATTTTTTCTTTATTACTTTCAACAAGGTCTCTGTCCTCAAACTCAGCCCCAAAGAGCATCCACTTTCCAAAACATTTTTATATCATCTGCCCATTCTTGTGAAACTTATCCCAAATATAAACATACGTAGCTAGAGAGCTAACAGACAAATGGATGCACAGTTCAAATGATGTTAAAACAATCTACAGGTATTGACTCAAAGTGACAATAAAAGATGAGGATATTCGTCTCCATCCAACTGACTCTGCTTCCCCCCCACCTGATGTGTCAATGCTTTTCGGTAACCAAAATGATGCCATTATACTAGAATGATTAGACTCTTAATGTTTCCCCAATCGACCCATTATGCTTACTGAATAAATGACTACCTTTATAATGTACATGCAGTACCTCACTCAATCTGTGATGTTTAATTTGCTACACGCATTTTACCTCTTGTAATGATAGGATTCAACAGGTTTCATTCACTATATATGTCCTTTACCACTTTTTATTTGCATCTTTTACATCTTTTTATGACAGGATTCAGTATGTTTCATTCACTGTATGTCTTTCACCAATTCTTATGATTGGATTCAGTATGTTACATTTGCTCTACGTCTTTACATTTTTTTTATGACAGGATTCAGTATGTCTCATTCACTGTATGTCTTTTACCACTTTTTATGACAGGATTCAGTATGTTTCATTCACTGTATGTCTTTTACCACTTTTTATGACAGGATTCAGTATGTTTCATTCATTACATGTCTGTTACCAATTTTTATTACAAGATTCAGTATGTTACATTTGCTGTGTGTCTATTTCCTCTTTTTATGGTAGGATTCCGTATGCTTCATTCACTGTGTGTCTTTTACCAATTTTTATGACAGGATTCTGTATGTTGCATTAGCTATATGTATTTTAACACTTATTTTATAAAGGACTGAGTATTTAAGATATGTCTTTGGTGAATACATGTATATCTTATTATTTTGGTAATATATCCTTACGATCATACTGATACTGTTTCCTACTGCTACAGACATACACGTATTAAAAAAACTGAAAAATAAATGCAACCACACCTAATGTGTGAATATGCATATGGGATGCTTCTGTAGAATTCACAATGACTAAGAAACTATATTGCTGAATTGCAGCTTACAAACTTATTCTGCTAAAATAAAATATTGCTGAGAAAGTTGAGAAGCATTTACTTGCCAATGTTTACTTGAAACAACATAAATAGTTGAATATTCACACAAATCTTTCTTAAAATCAAAAGTTTTAGTTCTTACTCTCTCCCATCTTAACCATTTATAAAAAGTGTCTTACTGAAAACATATTCAGTCCAAGTTTTAAAGGGAAAGATAAAAATGCTAAAACATATCTTCCACATCTCATCTGTACCAATTTCCAGTGACATTACTTAATACATGTACCTATACAAAAATAAATTATTTAATACAATATGGCCTCAAATCCATCTATCTATCCCAGCATATCCATCTTTCTATCCCTGCATATCCATATACCCCAGCATATCCATTTATCCCAGCAAACCCACCACTACATATCCATCCATCTACCCCAGCATATTTATCTATCTAACCCAACATATCCATCTATCTATCCCCACATATCCATCTATAAAATCCCTGCATATCCATCTATCTAACCTGGCATATCCATCTATCTACCCAGCATATCCATCATCTAATTCAGCATATCCATTCATCTATCCCACATATCCATCTATCTAACCCAGCATATCCATCTATTCCCACATATCCATATATCTATCCCAGTATATCCATCTATCTAACCCAGCATATCCATCTATTCCCACATATCCATATATCTATCCCAGTATATCCACCTATCCATCCCTCAGACTAAATGATCACAGTATGCTGCTACCCATCTTATTATGTGACATGTTCTTGGATACCACTCAACTGGTTAAAATTTTTTCCTTAACTTCTATTTCTGGCCCAAATTTTTAAAAACATTATTTCTCCTCTCTGAAAAGACCATCAGTAATTGACCTGACTGTCAGACAATGGTAGAATATGTTTGTGTTTTCATCATGGACAAGCCTGACATTAAACATTAAAGATATTTTTTTAAAAATTAAACTTTAAAGATAAAAAATTAACAGCTTAAGTAACATTTCAGGAAATACTGTATTACTTGCTTATAAGATGAGTCCATCTGCAAACTGCACAGACCCAGATCTGCCATAGCATAATGTACCAGCAGATCTGGGTCTGTGCAGTTTGTTAGGAGTAATCAGTAAAACAAACAACATAGACCATGATCTGCAGGAGCATTATGCAGATTGGGATCTATGTTGTTTTAAACTGGATTTAACTTATAATTGAGTATATGTAAAGAAATTATTTATCGTACTGAACTTGATGAACCAGCCCAAATTCTCACAATATATAGGAGTGCATGGTGCTGGCTAGTCGGGCATCAAACTCATTTAACTTTAGCTATTTAGACCAGTTATCAACTGTGTTAACAGGAAACATTTCAGTTTTACAGTTAAAAGCTCCACTACAAAACTTAGACAACTTTTACTGAGTGAGCAAAGGACACATTTCAGATGATAATGTATGCCAGTTCCAGCATTAAAAGGAAGGCAATTAAGACTGTCCTGGTGAATGTGACAAAATGAAAGCAAATTTAGCATAAGGTTCATAACGGATTAGCATATAACTTGTATACTGACTGTTTCAGAGTTGGTTGTATACATGTTAATCCATTATAAAACACTATTATACATGGTTTTTTTTTCTGCCATCAGTTTTAGAGAGGATTTTGAAAACCTTTTTAAAAATAACTTTACCCAGGCCTAAAACTGTAGGTTGGCAAAGGGAAACAACCAAGTTTTAATCTTGGCCTAATAAAGTCTATTTTGACTTAAGTTCAGGTTTAAATTTCAGAACTGATTATAACATCATTTCCTGTCATAAAATATAGCATTTCTGGTGTTTTATGCATTATTTTACAATGCCTTCAAGAACCATACCCTGCCATAATGTGAGCATGCTTAATATAATAACATGGGTCATTTTGATATCTTCTGCATATGTGTGTGTGTGTGTGTGTGTGTGTGTGTGTACATGTGTATGCATGTTTATCTCATGATAAGTTCTACTTATTGACAACTAATCTCCTACTTCAGCAAAATGTGTACAATTATTCACTAAAAATGTATTTCTGTATTACTAGGCCAGCTCCCAAGTCTTTTAAATGTTATCTGGCTGCCACCAACCCCTGACTGATCATGGCAGTAACACTGTATCTCAAGGTTGTACAAAAACTAGAAAACTAACTTGCTCTGCAAATTATCTGCCACATTTAGAATACTGAGCAATTATTATAAATGTCAAGTCTGAGTAATCAGTAATCTAGCAAGCCACTCTCCATTGTCTCTGGAAGAAAATTATGGGAAAATATCAGATGGGATGGCAATTACGTTACAGTATGAAGAATTTCAATTATAATACAAATAACCAAGGCTAACATTATGAAAGACATCAATGTCTGCATAACTTTAGGTCACAGACTCTACTCTGCCAATACTGATCCTAAACCCAGGCTGCTTGGTTTCATTCTCACTAACATAAAAAAAAAGAGTCCCTTGAAGTGTCTGATTTTTCAGGAATTCTTCCTTTAAACTGCTCCGTGTTTGAGCTGACGTTGAGCTGACGTTTTTCAGTAATAAAAGTAAGATTTAAAAATTAGTTGCTGTGGTTGTCAAATTGGCATTTAGGACAAAGCAGATATCACTATCAGTCTTTTGGTGTAAACCCCATGTTATAAAGATCATCCATTCTGGGGGAGAAGTTACAAACAAGATTTTCAAGACAGCCATCATGGCAACCATATTGGCTGTATGACTGGCACCATTTTATTAATCGAGGACTGACTAGGTATCATAGGAGGTCTATTGAACAAACCTCATGCTGATAAAACCATCCATTTGGGAGTAGAGATAACATTATTTTCAAGATTGCCACCATGGTGACCATATTGAGGGTTCAGACATTTCATTTAGGTCTAAGTGGACACAATAAGAACCCTTCTGATGAAAACCCCATTTCAAAATAACCTTCTCCTTATGAACAGTAGCTAAAACAAAATTTCTGAGATGGCCACATATTAAACATCAGATCAACACCATTTTAATTTAAGATCAACAAAACATTGTAAGAGGTGATACGACAATTCATTCAGGAGAAGCAGCAATAATAAGATTTTGAAGCTGGCCACTGTGTCAACCATATTAGACCTCAGATAAGTACCATTTTCACTGAAGACCAATTGACATCATAAGTACTCTTCTACTGAAAACCCCACATCAAAATGACTTTCCATTCCTCCGGAGTAGTGATAAGATTTTCTAGATGGCTGCTGTGGTGGCCATTGCCATATTGGACATCAAATCATTTTCATATAGGATCAAGAAGATATCATAAGAAGTCTTGTAGTGAAAACCTCATGTTTATAGAACCATCCATTCAAAAGTAGCAATAACTAGATTTTCAAGATGGACACTGTGTGGCAGCCCTACTGGAAGCCAATTTGGTACCATCTTTATTTAAGACCAACAGGACATCTTTTTTGGAGAAACCCCTGCTAAGTATAACCTTCTGTTCAGCAGTAATAGGAAAAAGAAGATTTTTAAGACTGCTGCCACATTGGACTTCAGATCAGCACCACTTTTATTCCGGACCAACCAGACATCATAAGAAGTCTTGTAGTAAAACCCCAATAACACGATTTTTAAGATGACTGCTGTTGTGGCTGTACTGGACCAAGATCAGCACAATTTTCAAAAATGAGTCATGAGACTGAGTCTAAATTATGCATGAGAATGATTCTAAGTGAAGCATAAGATGGAGTCTAAATTAGGCATAAGGCTGAATCTAAATTAGGCATGACACTGAGTCTGAATGAGGCACCAAACTGAGTCTAAATGAAGTGTGACACCAAGTCTAATGAGGCATAAAATGCAATCTAAATTAGGCATGAGACTGAGTCTAAATGAAGTACAAAACTGATTTTAAATGAGGCATGAGACTGAATCTAAATGAAGTATGAGACTGATTCTAAATGAGGCATGAATGAGATGGAGTATAAATGAGGCAAGAATGAGATAGAGTATAAATGAGGCATGAAAGAGGTGGCGTATAAATGAGGCACAAGACTGAGTCTAAATGAGGCATTAGATGGAGTTTAAATAAGACATGAGACAGCGAATTTATACATTATCTAATTAACACAATTTACCTCAAATGCATAGTTCTCCACAAGAGAAATATCCCTTTCATCTAAAAGGGCATACTTGACCTGAAAAGAAAATAATGAATTATGACTGACATTTCAGAACAATAGAAATATGTTTGTACAACATGCTCCACAATACATGTACATTTGGTGGGATGGTTTCTCACTATACACACAAATCTGCATGACTGCCAAAAATGCCAAAGAAACTGATTAAAACATAAATCTCATGCATTATCGCTAAGGCAGAAAATATAGGTTAAAGTGACCTAATGTTGGTCACATCCATAAACACAAAGCTGCATAATACTCAGTGATCATGTAAGTTACTCAGTTTTAATATACAAAAAGTAAACAAACTTTGAGACTATTTCCCCCCATCCCATCATCATTGCTGATCTTCTAGTTGGATTAAATTGGAATTGTCACACCCAGTGATAAACATGGACAAGAGGAATGCCACTCACATCCAAATCCCTCGCACAGAATACAGTGCATATCCAAAATTATGTGCATGAAACATAGCAATTTTATTATTTAAAAAAAAAAATCATTCGTTCTTCATTAGATCTGATACTTACCTTGGCAAGTAAATATCATGTGCAAACGTGCTGAGTTACCTAACCTAAGCTGATACACCAAACTCAAAAAATGTGAGTGCCTTCGGTACTGACTGACATTTCTTTCAAATAGTTGTTTAACTTTTAAAACCTAATATATCTGAGTAAATTACATAATGGATACTAGCCATGGCAAATAAATCATTCACCCTTCAGTAAATCTCCGCATACAAATTCAAAGTAACGATTGCAAATAACAGAGCCACATGTATCAGTGACGAGTGAATCACAAATGGTCCCATTCACCATAATTTTATATGAAGGGCCTTTAACAGAAGACTTTATGTTAGAAAACCCAAGTTTGCTGAAGAACATTCAGGTGCCACAACTCTTCTGAATAATGATGTCGATTCAAGGTCTCATCAATGAAAAGATATGTAATAACTTGGTTGTAATCAAACATTCCTTAGTAAAGTTATGCTGCAGAAAGCAAAGCAATGTAACCATACAATCTGGGGGATATAAGTCTTCTAAATTAGAAAGAATACATCTGAAATTCAGGGTCTCAACAATAGAAAGCTGTGTGCCAAATTTAGTTCAATTCCAACAGAGCTTAGTAAACACACTGTGGAAACTAATGTCAAGTTAATGGGAAACCATGGATATAATTCCCGTAATGTGTATTATTACAAACTGAAAATTATTTAGGGATGTTGTGGATTACTGTAAATGAAAAATCATTCAGCGGTGTTGTGGATTACTGGAAATCAAAAATCATTCAGGGATGTTGTGGATTACTAAACATAAAAAATCATGAATGTCTCATTAGCAGCATTAGCAGCATGCCATATTAGGCTGAAATCCAACAAAAACAGAAACCAAAGACTCAATGATGAGCAATCAGGGGCCATAAGTCCTGTATCACATAATGGAAGCTGAAAAAATGAATTTTTCAAGGCCTCAAAATGGAATTACATGCCAGATTTGGCTGAAATCCAGTAGGTGCACAAAAGGCACATTTAAGTCCATGAGATGATGTTCATACCAAACTGCATCTGAGTATGTGAAATAATTCTTGATTTCTGCCAGTTACAGGCAACAGCTCATGTAAAGATATAAAGTTAACCACGATGGGTCATCATTCATCCAAAATAGAGCTGATGACACAAAATGCATAAAGGCAAAGCTTGGTCTATGTGATGATATACATAGCGTTGTACCTTGAGTTAACCCAGGAAACATTCTCCCACAAAACTGCCAGTGTTCCCATAGAATTCGACAAATCTCCATTCTTCATCATTAGGTAGATAAGTGAGGTACATAAAAATGACACATCAACCAAGGTGCAAGACTGCACACATCAAACTGCATCAGAATATGCTGAATGGCTCCTTAACTACAGGTATGCAGGTTACACAGAATTAATGTATGGATAAATAAATGTCAATCAACATCAAAAGAGGGCAATAGCTCTTTAAAAACGGGACATGAAAACAAGAAAACTGGATAAGACAGATCTAGATTAAGTAGGCAATTAACTGGTTTAATGGCTTCCAATTATGTGTAAGGGTTGTAAAACTATAGTGGTTACAGGAAGTGTGAGCAGATGAATTGATGAACAAATGGAGAGGAGGAATGGAGATAATAATTACTATAGGATTTCTGAATCTCAATGCAGAGCCTAATTACTCATTATCACTGAAGAGGTAACTCCACATTAAATTATTGTCTTTTTTCACCATACCTTTGCTCATACACTATCAGTCCATACAAATCATAATCAAATTAATCTTTTAATGTTTTATACATAGTTATAATTTATATGTGTATTGAAGTGTGTATTTTTACTAGGTTTAGAATATATTTGTAGTTAAAATTGCAGAAATTAATATTTTTACATAGTATTAGTTCTACCCACAATAAATCAATTAAACATAAAAGCATAACAAAGGATGTAATATTTTGCATTATATTTCAGCATGATTGTATGTAAAACATTGCTGATTTTTTTACTACCATATATACTCATGTAAAATGCAGACCCAACTGCAAACTGCATGGACCCAGATCTTCTGTCACATAATGTGACATCAAATCTGGGTCTATGCAGGTTGTTAGGAGAAATCCTTATCTGCCATTGCATTATGCACCGGCAGTGTACAGTCTGTGTTATTTGTATTTGGACCCAACATATACACAAAGGATATATCGTGTTCTACATGTACCCAATAGAAAAGAAAGGTAACTGTTGTTACTACAGAGGTGAACAATGAAGTTCATACAGTACACATGTAATACAATATGAATAATGTTGTGAATGTAAATAACAATATATTGTTTCACATTTTCAGTATACTAACAATCTGTAAAATCATTTTGTTAATGCATGTGTCAATGTTGATACCTTTTATTTAGTTCCAAAAATGAAATTGGTGCCTTATCTACCCTGCATACTATGAAACACAAAAGTCAACATCAATTGTATACACTTTTATACCTAATCTCTTTTGTGTCCAATTCATCTAAAACCAGAAGGTTTTCATTGTTTAGGATACCAGATCAGGAAAACTTACTGCCCTAATAGTACAGTACATGCATGTATGACTACTGGACCCCTTTAGTAAGATTGACTAATATTACTATGCCTTCCTGTCCATTCAATGCTCCCATACTTGACAGTCATGTACAACACAAAAAGCTTTTCTCTGTTCCAGGGAAATGCTCACTCTATGGTGTTGTGAACAACAACAGTGACAAGCAAGTGCAGTAATTCTAATCTCAGTTACTCTATACTTTTAGCATTTATAAATGTACATACACCATGTACACTAATCTTTCAAATCTACATTTTGATCAAAATAGATATACTCAGTTTTACTAGCAGCACATATAATCAAACTAATATCAAATCCATGATACAGCATAAAAAAATTTGAATCACTTGCCTTGACTGGAAACTTTCAGAATGTGTACTCTTGCTCTGTATTAATTACTGCAGCAGAAAGAATTGATTTAAAACAACTATACTGGGTATATGCATGTAAGCATGAATAATTTTAAAATCACTAAGCTCAAGTTTGTGCTTAAGTGTAAATATATAGTAAAATCTGTCCAATACTGATTGTTTTCCCATTTATTCTTACAAAATCCAAAAATAAAATTTAAACTTGTTTAGCTTATTGTTTTATCATATATTTAAGTCAGAATTATTCTGCAACCAAATTAAGCTTGCAAACAAGCATAAATGCTTCAAAAATAGCCGAAATCTGTATTTTTGCAATACCCATGTTCTAACAAGTAAAATTTTACTACAAGTACACTCATATGCAGGGGTGCAGCCCACCAGCCTGTGCCCTGTGGCTTTTCAGGAAGGATCATCAGTACTGACAAATGCAGGCCCACTGGGCCAGTACCACCAGCCTGTGCCCTGTGGCTTTTGAGGAAGGATCATCAGTACTGACAAATGCAGGCCCACTGGGCCAGTAAAATTCTCCAAAGTTTTACTTTTTATTTGACTGGAAGGGCTAGCTGATTTCCAAATGTAAATGGAAAAATCTGTGTTAAGTTTCCCCCTGATATGGAGATGAAAGTATTTGCCTTTCTATGCATAAAATGTCAAGAGAATCTGACCACACAAACATTAAAAAATTTCATCTCAAGATGCTCACACTGGGACCTTTTGTTTTGTTATTGTTTTCAAAAACAAATTTACCTACAGTGACTCTCATGTGGAAATTCAGGTACCTAAATTTACCTTTCTCTAAAAAAAAATTTGAAAAAAATCTTAGTGGCTAAACTTTTTTATTTTGATCTCAAAAGCAAGATAAATATTTTCACTGCTTAAACCCACACATTCACTGTGAGTACATCATTATGCATTCAAACCCTGTAATTATCATACTGAGATAGATATCCGCAACATCTTGTATATACTTAATGCTTCAATGAAACTGACTCACGCGAACACAAGCATTCTTGTGTTCAACTTTAAATAGCACATTATCCATTAATCAAATGTCAGGTTCACTTTTTATTTAGAAATTCACCCCTGTGCAAAAATATGAAACTGTAGAGTTGAATTTTAGCTTGTATGGGAAAAAATGTTAGAAAGCTGACAAATATGTACAACCCACACACCCGTTTTCTTTCAAACAATGTCTAACAGTACTGGTAACCTTATGCAATTTTTACAAGCCCTGTAATAAATACAATCACAGAAAACAAGCAAATTTTCAGTCCAATATTTGTGCTTAGGCTAGCCAGGGTATGTTGTGCATCAGGTTGCTCTGACTGAGTATTTTGTACATTTCTTTGATTTGAGTATTTTGTACATTTCTTTGAGTATTTTGCACATTTCTTTCATTGAGTATTTTGTACATTTCTTTGAGTATTTTGTACATTTCTTTCATTGAGTATTTTGTACATTTCTTTGAGTGTTTCGTACATTTCTTTGAGTATTTTCTACATTTGAGTATTTTGTACATTTCTTTCATTTAGTATTTTGTAGATTTCTTTCACTGAGTATTTTGAACATTTCCTTATTCAAAAACTGAAAATGTTCAGCTTGCATGAACATTTTTTTTAAACAAACTGACCCACACCTACAACCAACACCCCCTATTCTCAAGCTGATGCAAAATAAACCCTAGCCTAAATGCAGTCTTAGATAACTAGGTAATTTATAGTACACTGATAGGACTTGCTGATTAAACACTGCTAACAAACAGTTCTATTAACAGTCTAATAAAGTTAAGGTCAAGATCTGTAACATGGTATATCACCATTGAATATTGATGGTTTTTGTCTGAGAAAAGTCAATAAAGAACATAAATGATATTTTAACATATTTTTGTGATTTCCTATAAGCATCTTATATGAATTTCATCGATAATATGCTGTCTTATGCTTCAAAAGATTTTGATTATATTTTCAACACAAAGTGTGAATTTCAAGGTACACTTTATAAAATCATTTCCTCTCATAATATATCATTCTATACATATAAAAAACATTCAAAATTATAAAAATCTGAAAAAAATCATTACTGTTCTTTGTTAAAATGGTGAAAACAGCCCACATATGCAAATGAATAAATTCACTTGCTTGTACAATTATTTAGCCTGCATTTAGTTATACATGGACTTTTAGATTTGCCAATTTTCAGTTTAAAACAGTAACTTTAAGAATATTTTATCAATATATTTACTCATTTCAAACTACACTGCTGATTTACATTGTAAATTAATAAAAATATGTCCTTGATATAATTATTCTCTGTGCATGTTTACAGTACAGTGATATCATGCCCAAATAGACTATGTGTACAGGGTTCTTCAAATAAACTGGTGTCATATCCAAATAGACTGTATGGGGTTCAAGTAGACTTGTGTCATATCCAAAATAGACTGTCTATGTGTATGGGGTTCAAGTAGACTGGTGTCATATCCAAATAGACTGTCTATGTGTATGGGGTTCAAGTAGACTTGCGTCATGCCCAAATATACTATGTGAATGGGGTTCAAGTAGACTGGTGTCATATCCAAAGAGACTGTCTATGTGTATGGGGTTCAAGGGGACTGGTGTCATATCCAAAAAGACTGCTAGCATTGTGTGGAGTGTAAGTACACTAGTGTCCTGTCTTAATAGACTGTCTGCATGCTAGGTGTTGATGTATACTGGTGTCATGTCCAAACAGACTGTCCACATATTATTGGTTTAAAATTAGACTATAGGACCTCCAAATTTTAGCTGACTTTAATGAACTGGCTGTATAACTTTCAGAATTTGCTGAAGTAATTTACCAATGTTTGAATATATAACACAGTACCTTGTAAATATGGGTAGAAACATGATAGAGATAAAGTTCTCCCTCAATGTAAATTTCATTAAAGGACAATAACATAGATTTATCACTGAAGTCCTGAACTTAGTCAACAGTAGAGAAGTGGAAAACAGGTTTGTTTTGTTTTTGTGGGTTTAGTACCATTTTTCAGCATATGATAAGCTATACATGGCAGCCAGTATATATGTATTTGGTGGTGGACCAACCTGGGAAAACCCTGAGATGCCCTGACCCATGGGACACTAGGTTTCTCAAATACCCACAATGGCCAAGACAAGATTTCAACCCACCAGGACTGAGATGAGATATCAGTGAACTGTGAAGATGACCACCCTGGGCTCCAGTGCAAATGTCAGAAAGAACACAGTCATAAACAATCACTACACTATATGCAATAAGCATCCATGTTTAAATATGTACATGTAACACAAGTAAATCAATAAACTCCTAACAATTAATTTTACAACATTTAATACTAAAGATCAATTTCAAGGTTTTTGGTTGAATCAATAATGTCTAAATGCTTTTTGCAGTAAAGTGAAATACAAGCAACACAAATGAAAATATACTGAGGAAAAATAAAATAGACCATGTAAACATCCAGCTGGTTCAGTGTTTACATCTGATACCAACCTCACTCCAGATTAAAACTGATAAGAGCTTTGTTAAGTATTCTCTAAAATAATTTGAATGTACAGTGGAGTAGAAAATTAAATGCATAATTTATATACACATATTACATAAACATGATGCAGATAACACCTGTTACAAGCACAATCATATTGTAACCTGAATAATTCAATTTTTAAATGGTAAACCTCTCTCTCTCTCTCTCTCTGAAAAGTGCAATAATATTTCAATTGAAAAAGGTTTGGTTTAAATGAATCATGGAACCCATCTGGGTTCTACACTGCATATGTATTGTTAGCATTTTGTATATAGATGTTTAAATAAATAATGATGAACATAATAGCTCTGTTAAAATAAATTTCTGACACTGATGTTGATCTTCATACAGTTAAGTACAACAGATGACAGCTGGCTCCATCATTGATTAATTATCACAAGACCAGGTGGTGTGTACTCACAGGTTACAATAGCAGGACAATCATCAATAATCTGAGAACATCATCTGGTCAATTGTGTTACCTTAAATGTACACTGTACAGTCAGCAAAATGGGGGGGGGGAGAAAGAACCAAAGCTGTGCTGATATATATATATATATAAGTTTCATTTCTGATTATAACAGGTCCCAAGTCTTTTTTATGAAATTTTTTCATCATAAATTAGTATTGATCAGATGATTACATTGTCATGCATGATAGCCATATTTACAACTGCTTATCAATCAGCATATTAGTGATATTCATCATGGACGTAAAGTGTACGTAGTAGTGTTTTGTGACACATCAGCACAAAAGTGGCTATGTAGTGCCAGCTTAAGGTAAGAATGCAGATAAACCTTTCCAAATA
>JAECUM010012096.1:0-36887 GCA_016617855.1 Megalonaias nervosa
CAGTTTGGTTTATTTCTTTCTCCACAATTTAACTCTTACTTAGATACTTCAAAAACTGAAAAAAATACATTTGTATGCTGTTCATGCCAGTGGCAACCAACAACAAAGCAGATCAGGTTTGTAGACATTTAGTACAATTTCCTTTGATCGGGTACCTAGGTAACCAATCACTAAGACTGATGGGTACCCAGCAAAGTATTTCTAAAATTTTCACATCTCTATTTGCAAGTGGTCTCCTCTTTTTCACTTATTTCGATTACATTACAGTACAGTGGTCCCACTCTTATATAGCTACCCCTTCTGCACCAGGAAAGTGGCCTTAAAAAGACGGGTGGCCTTTCCAGAGGGGGACTAAAGTTTTTGTGAGAAGTATATGTAATGTACGTAGTAAGAAAGCTACGTTCTTCAAAGCATTTAATATCTTCATTTAACAGTGACATTGATTATTAAAAGGTTCTTGTTATAACGATAGACTTACTTCAACTGAATATGCATTAATAGTTCTTATTCTTGGTGTAAGCGTGATATGCGAGTGGGTGTTGTTGTCATGCACATTGCAAAACCATTAAAAAGGTCATTTAAATCTTCGTACATACATAATTCTCTTTCCATTTGCTCCATTTTCCCACTGCTGCTGAATAACCTCCTTATCGGTTACGATGTTGTTTATTCGAGTCTTTTCAACATAAAATTCTTTTATGCGAGTCTTTTTCTACCTAAAATTGTTTGGCAAGTCCCCCCTCCCCACCTCACCTGATGTCGTCAAGTAGAATAACCGACTTTTTTCTAAAATAATCGTCTCCGTTTACGTGAGGACATGTTAATGTTTGGTAATGATTTATTCGGATGTTGCTGACTGTATGCAATTTAATTATGCAGATGAAACTTTTGTAGAGTGGACGAAATGCCTTCTTCGTAAAGGAAGCGATAAATATGTTGTCACATGATTTTTCGGTCTTTGTCTGGTACTCTGTTTAGTTCAAGGCTAATTTCTGTGTGTATGTGTGTGTCTGCACAAAATCTATTTTTAGCCTATGCTGACCCTGTTATGATCTTGACAATTACGTCCAGTTGTAATCATCAATGTTGCCAACTACAAGATTGATAAAACAATTGTTCTGCATGTAAACAAAATGCCACGTGTTTTTAAAGGCAGCAATCTTGTCACGTGATTCATTAGCCACAGTCTGGTACCAGGGGTCACGCTACCAGGCGAAGTGGGCGATTAAGTCGCCTAAAAGATGTAAACTTCGCCTTCTTCTGTTAGGAAAGCGAAAACAACTTCACCCTGTGATTTTTTTTTTTTTTAAGAGGTACATTGATAAATATGTTTTGAGATGCCCCCTCGCCTGAGGCAGGTTTATTCTAGTATTGTGTTGCAGCTATAGGTATTCTTCAAGTCATCAGTAGCTAGGCCTAGTTTTGATATCAATTACGCTGACAAACAAACACTTGCACATTCACAGGCATGTGTTTGATAGCTGACTGACCATTAACCATTTCCCAAGTTGGCAACTAGGCCCCTATCACTACCCGATTTACGCATGTTATCCTTCAATGATAAAAACATACATACTTGTGTTTCGAAACTTTAACAATAGTATGTATATAGCAGTTTGTGTTTTAAGAATAAAATCAGTGATCTGGATATTTTAACTGCCTCTTGTACACTATTTCATCATAAAATTATTTGAAACTCTAAGTGTACCAGTAACGGTATGTCTGGGATTGTCTGTTTTCGTAAATCATCGAGGAAATATATACAGACAAATATACAATTCATAGAAAGCAAAGCCTAGGTATTATGTTATTTAAGTTTTAACTTTAAAATGCAACTACATGAGAGAATGCTATGTTGTGGAATTCGTGAGAAGCATTTTAAGGTCAAAGTTGTTTTCTGACTTGACCCGTATTTGTGAAAATACGGAAAAAAGCTGCGATGCAGATAATATTTCATCAACGCATAAAATTAATACAAGTACATAGACAAGTAAATAAACCATAAATTTGCAATCCTATCATGGACTGTTGTAAAGCTATATAAAGGAGTGACTACATTACTAAAAACCCCTCCTTCTAAAAATAGATGCACTTACGTCCGTGTTGATTCGGTTGGAAAGAAGAGTTTGGTTCATATACCAACTATAAATGAGCCATGTCTGTAATTTTATGCATTTAGTGTGTTATGTATGAATAGTTACAGTAATGTTTTATCCACAACAAAGAAATGAGGACACTTGTGCATTTGCCCTCATGTACATGGTACAGGGGTTGTGTCAAAAGCGCTTAGAAGTCTTTGAAAGGGCCATTATTGTGAAGTTTTAAAAAGTATATAAAAAATAAATACAAAAATATACAAAAAATTAGGGTAGTCGATTAGGCATTTTACCAACTTGCAATTACAATAATGTAATCTAGTTACTCAGTTAAATTTTGTTACAGTATATCTTCTATTATTCTCTTTTAGAGTCATATGGCCAAAATAACTAAGAAAATTTTCTATTAGAAAATAAAGTATTGCTTAAATCCAATGTTAAACGCAAATATGAGCATAATTCAAATAAGAGAACACACATTATATATATATATATATATATATATATATATATTGTTTATTGCTTCATGTCCACTTCTCCCTGTTGAGCTCTCACTTCTCCCTGTTCTGTCCAAAAGGAGAAGTCACTTCTCCCTAAAATTCAAGTCTAGCTTGACCCCTGTGGTACCCTATTGTTTTTATATTTCTTTACACTAAGTGACAGAAGCCAAAACAGCTTCGATATGTATGCAGATTTAACCTGAACAATAGCACCTTGTGGCCGTTGGGATTTGTAATCTTGACAGTTATTGTCAGTAGTAATAGCCACTAATTATGAAAGTGAACAAGCTCAACATGTAACTAAGGGAAGCCATAAAGGCTATCAAACCATTTTCCCGCTGACTTGTGTATTGTACATCAATGCCGCCACTTCTCAGCTGTTACTACTGTTCAATAATTGTAATCTTAACAATTATCAGAGTGACTAAACCGGACATCTCATGATAATACAGCAATAAGGCTAATCAGATTATGTGTACTTACCTTTTTGTATGGATTAAAATTAGAGTCTTTCTCGGCATTATGGAATAAATGTGGTTTCTCGTGAGGCGTAAATGATATAATATTAACCTTAGTGGTACATGTACTTTAGTCAATACATCTCTGAGTAATGAAAACCTGACATTGGGAAACAGAAATCGGATTACTTAACACACGTTATGAGTAAAATACTGTTCTGGATACATATTACAAAATAAAATGCTGCCGCTTGCGAGCGGTAAATTTTATATTTTTGCACTAATATGCTGGCCGCTTGTCGCATTAGCGGGGTGGCCTTTCGTGAGGGGTACTTTTGAACACAATCTCGTCGGTGCCATGGGATTCTGGCCGTAATGAGCAGATGGCCGCTGGTCAGGGGGGCCATTCAAGAGGGTGACCTCTGTAGTTCTTTCCTCCACTGATAGAATCTGTCTCTTTTTTGTCAAGACATGGTGGTCACTGGTTATGTTCAGCAAGTGATTGCTCACAACAGTGCATTTATATAATAAAATCTACCCAGGCATTATGATTGTGGTCGTAATTACAGGTGGTCGCTCAAGACTGGTTTTACTGAATGCAACAGAGAACTTTCTAATTAAATATGAGGTAATGCTTAAACCAAGATTGTCAAGTGCAAATATGCAGCACAGACAGACACACACACACAACAGATATGTAGTTTTTTGGGGGGTAAAACTAATTTTAATTATGCAATACTTACTTGTCACTATTGCTTTGCTTAGCTATCTATTTTCATGCCGAAAATATGCCATCCGTATGCTGTGAATACATCCTCCCAGATTGGAGAAAAAGTCAGTCTGACCCTTTGACCTTTGCACACCACTCTCGCATGGTCATGTGCAGAAGGTAGATGTACCTTTATGACATCTTCTCACAGCTGACAATTATGCAAACTATCCAGGGGTCAAGCTAGGCGTGAATTTTAGGTAGAAGTGACTTCTTTTGGACAGAACAGAGAGAAGTAAGAGCTGAACAGGGTGAAATGGACGCGAAACAAGAAACGCAGTATATATATACAAAATGTGTCTCTTATTTGAATTATGCCCTCTATTTCCCAGTATTCATATTTGCATTTAACACTGGATTTGAGCAGTATTTTTATTTTCAAGCAGAAAATTTTCTGACTTATTTTGGCCATATGACTCTAAAAGTGAATAACAGAAACTACATTGTGAAGAGAATAATAGAAACTACATTGTAACAAATTTTATCACAGTAACCTGATTACATTATTGTAATTGCAAGTTGGTAAAAATGCTGAATCAACTACCCTTAATCAACTTTATTAGTTAATTTTTTTTTAATACTTTCTAAAAGTTCAAATTAATGGCACTTTCAAAGATTTCTAAACACACTTGAAACAACCCCTGTATTATGTACACAAGGGCATATGCACATGTGTCTTCAGATCATACTATTCTGATTTCCTTGTTGCGGATAAAACATTACATAACATGCTAAAATGCATAAAATTACTGACATGGCTCTTTTACACTCGGTATATGAACTAAACCCTTCTTTCCAACCAAAAAGCAACACAAAAGTGAGTGCATCTATATTTAGAAGGAGGGGTTTTCATAATGTAACCCACTCACTTTATATAGCTTCAATACAACAGTCCATTGATAGGATTGTGAATTTATAGTTTATTTATTTGTCTGCATACTTGTAGTAATTTTAGGCATTGCTTAACTAACATCTGCTTCACTGTTTTTTTTTTGTATTTTCACAAATACGAGTTAAGTCGGAAAACAACTTTTACCTTAAAACGCTTCCTGTGAATTCCACAACACAGCATTGTCCTATACGTTCTGACCTTGGTAATTGCATTTTAAAGTTAAATCTTAAATAACATAATACCTAGGCTTTGCTTTCTATGAATTGTGTATTTTTTCTGAATATATCTGCCCGATGATTTACAAAAACAGACAATCTAATAAAATGGTACTTCCCAGACATAGCAATGTCTGCCATTATTTCTGTTATTGGTTCACTTATAGTTTCAAACTAATTTTATGACGAAACAATAAACAAGAGGCAGTTAAAATATCCAGATCACTGATTCTGACCTTAAAACACAAATTACTATTTACATACTATTGCTGAAACTTCGAAACACAAGTTTGTATGTTTTATCATCAAGGGATAACATGCGGAAATTGGGCAGTGATACTGTTTCTAACTTACTCAGGAATGGTTAATCAGCTATCATACACATGCCTGTGAACGTGCATGAGTTTGTTTGCTGGAGTAACTGATATCAAAACTTGGCCTAGCTACTGATGGTTTGATGAACACATTTTGCTACACCACTAGAACTAACCTGGCAAAGGCAAGGGGGCATCTCAAAATGTGTGGTCAGTCAATGTACCTCTAAAAACAAAATCACAGGGCGAAGTCGTTTCTGCTTTCCTAACAGAAGGCAAACTTTTAGGTGACTTAGTTGCCCACTTCGCCTGGTAGGATGACCCCTGGTATGAGAAATGGCAGTGATGGTTGGTCACACGGCTTCACTGGCTTGACAGTGAATGAGTTCGCTAAAGATTTTAAGGCACGTAAAAATTCTTCCATGAAAAATAATTATACAGCTATAATGATCAGATTTTACTCTTAAATATTTCTATACATAATAAATGTTTGCAGAAAATGTAAAATGTTTAAAACTGATGTTGAAGGTAATGTATACTACACTGCTATAACAGTCATCAAGGCTGGGCTATGTGTATGGAGTTAACAAGGTAACAGGTGTTCTATTTATAGTGTACTGCACTATGTAACTTTAGTACATGTATCTTGACTGCCTGAAAACCATACACTCTATGAGGTAAGAGGTTAATATAAGCATCTCAGGCCACTTAATACCTGTTCTCACTCTCTGCAGCAGTCACTGGATCATGTCGGTAGATGATGAATAAGACGTTATTTAAACATGATTGTAGCTAACTGCAAACCATCAGTCGGTTTTGAGAAGCAATTAAATGCAATTCATAGGAACTACGGAATGACCAGGGGATATACTCTATTGTTCAACAGGTTGGCAAAAAGATTTGGTGTCATTTGCACATGTTGTTAATTTATGTTTATTGCAAACTGTGAGTGCGAGACTCGTGTGGGACTGCTTAGTGTTTTAAGGAACTGATTAACACAGGATGGCGCTGCAAGGATGTCAGTTGTTGACTGTAAAGGGCCCAAGTCACTTATATTAATGAAAACTTAAAAATTTACTTTATAAAACAAGTCTGTATCAAGCACAAAGATTATGACTAATCTAGCTCTGAAAAACAAAGATTTATATCCAGTTGCATCTAAGGCAGCTACCAGGTTACTTGATGCCCTTATTTCTACTGCAGACTGTGAGAGGGGGCTTCAGTCACCAGAATCTGATCAAAACAAACTTAGGAAATTCTATGTGTATATCTAGTCTGAAAAACTGAATGAGAATTTCTATTGATGGGCCCAGTGTTGAGAATTTTGATTTCAGAAAAGCATTCAAGAAATGGTCTTGGAAAAAAATGAGGCAGATATTGATGAAGTGTCAGCGACATTGTTCATAAAGACTAAGCAGTATTCTGTATTATCAGTTACAATGAAACATTCTTATTCATTCGTGCTTTGCATATGCTATACATTGAATTTCATGTGTATATAATGGTACTGTTATATTTATTAATAATTATTCTTGCACTCTGAAATGTAATAAAAACGTGTAAAAACTGTGTTACTGTCATGTTTATATAGATTAAAAATAGGACCAATATAATATTATACATATATTTAAGTCCCTGCATCATGGCATAAAATGGCTACTCTGGCTGAAAAGTGGCTCCAAATGTTTCTTGCACTGCTTCCAGTTATCCTAATTCAGCTCTCACTGCTCTCTATATCCTGCAACCTCAGGATCACCAAAATAAAATTTGTAATGAACCTGCCACTATTTCTGCTAAAATCAAACAGAAGTAGGGCCCCAGGTTGTCTAAAAGCATTCACCTTACTGATCACTACCATCTCTCCTCTGTCCATCAGCTATGTTTTAGTGATCTGCAAAAGGTACAACATCTTCAGACTTTACTGCACCTCACATGCATCAGTTGTTTCTACATTTTAATATTCCATAACCATAATATTTGTTATGTTGTTATAGGGTTTAACGCCATTTTTCAGCACGAGATAGGCTATACATGGCGGCCAGTATTAATGGTGGAGGAAGAACCCCATTTCAAACCAAACATGTGTTTCTTTACCAACACAGCTGCTATATTTGTGTGGGTTAGTCTGTTGGTTTTTTTGTTTTAGACAACTTTTTTTTCAGACAACAACTTTTGTTCTTTGTCTGTGACAAGTACTGAATGATCACACAAATTTCATTAGCTTTGGGTGCTATACCCTTCTGAACCCATGTACATAAGACTAACACTGCTTGCCATTTTTATTTGGCTTCATTTTCTTTTTTCTTTTTTGAAATTATATAATTAGACATTACAAATAATGAATGCAGATGACAAAGTGTTTACCTTGTATTTATAAAAGAAAATGGATTTCCTGAAACTGGAAAAGAACAGCAACTAGGCTCAGTCAAACTGGTTTGAAATGCAAACAGGTAGTGATCCCCCTGGCAACATTCAAATTAGTTATAAATTAAGGAGTTGCTGAGTTTTATGCTTTTCTTATATCCTGAATGCTTTTCATTTTTAAAATTGGTAGGAGGTACAAAAACAAACGGGTGGGTAGGAGAATACTATAGTTGTAATATACCTCCCTGTTTGTTTGTACCCCCTGCCTCTAATGGAAAGCAAAAATGAAATTTAAAATACGCAAAGAACTTAGTTCATTTATTGATTTATGATTTCAAACCTGATTGAGAACTAGGTGGCCATAACACTGTTATCATCTGCATGTTTCATACCAAATGGAAGTTCTCAGTGTAAAAGATGACCCTGCTCGCTGGTTATTTCCAGTTCCTGGACAAGTCCATTTTCAGTGATGGGGGGGTGGGGGTGGGGGGGTGGATGCATGACTAAGTCATTTGTTTCTGATATTTGCAATATCAAGCAAACAAAAAGAATGACAACTACAAATTTGCTTTTCATGTAGATTTAAGGAGCAGGGTAATTTCTATGTACATCTGTGCAATAGGATATAACTCTCAACCTTGCAGTAATTTATGAAATTATCCATCAGTTACTGAAGAGGATGAACTATGTCATTCTGAGGAAATATACTCACCCATAGTGTACAAAATATTGTGCAGTGTTAGTATCAAAACTCCGTTAAGCATAAAATGTGCAGACAATGACAGTGTTATGGCCACCCTGGTCAGTCAGGCTAGAAATGATAAATCAATGAATGAAATTACTTAAGTTCTGTGCATTTTTTTAAATCACATTAATGATTTTCGTTATTGAATTGGGGGGGGGACAAACAAATGGATTTATGCAAAATCTATACTCTAAAGCAAATTCCAGTTCATGGTCATGTTTGAAAGAAAGCTCAAGTTCAGGTTTATTTCACAATGGCCGATTCTGTATCTGGACATTCCTAATCTACTTTAAGTCAGGGCATACTCTCTACTTATTGTTTATTATTATTCCAAATTTGGGTGGGGGAGTAGTCCTATAATGTAAGACATAGCACATGTTTTTGTTTTAGTGCTATGTGTTACTACCCAAACAACGGCCTTGTATAGTGTGTTCCAATGTTCACTGACATTGGAACGAGTAGTCAAAGTTTCAGGAATATCTCACAAACTTGGCAGCCTATATTGACACTCTTCTACTAATTTATGTGTAATTAATATAATGTGTTGACTTTATCCTAGTGGAATCAAAATATGACACTAGCAAATGGACGCATTTTCATGTTCCGTTGACATACATTTAAATTTGTTGCAATTCGATGGTAGTCGAGGTACGCCGAAGTATGTTCAAGTAGGTTCATGTGGAGGATATGTTTCTTGAACAAAACGAAACGTTGCTTACAGTTCCAATAGGCATAATATATTTTTATTTGTTTCGTTAAAGAATAATATTTCAACTTAACCCGATTTTGGCATTCCCAGCTTTCATCACTTTCCAGCCAAACGAACTTGATTCTTTTGTGAGAATTTGAATTTATTAGAGAAAAGACATCAGGGTAAGTAAAGTCTGACAAAAACATTATAACTTTGCTTTGTAAAAAAGTGTCGTTATTGGTTGCCAGTTGTGTGTGATATTCCTGAAAATTTGACTTTCGTTACACTGTTAGTCGACATCAAAACACGCTACACAGAGTTGTTAGTTGGGCTGTAAGGCCCATCACCCCACCCCCCCGAACAAAAATATCGGGTGATGTGTCTTACGTTGAAGGACTAGGTGGTGGAGATAACCTGCGCCATGCATTCTCTCAACTTTCGGTTGAAACGTACAATTTCGTATATGATGCCAAAGACTGGACATTCCATACAAAATACACGTATAGAATATTGATGAATCCAATTGTCTGTGGTCAATTCGACATCCATAAGATATGCCAGTGTCTACATACTGATATGGAAGAAAATGTTTTTGTTTTCCCTTCAACATCAACGCTCATGCAGACAACGACCATCTATTACATATATTAGAATAATAATTTACCCTACTGGATAAGCAATACTTATTCATGCGATACAGTAGAGATACATGAAATAAAACGTACCTTGTGCTTATCAGCTTTCAAGTTTTTATCTCTTTACATCCACAGAATATTTATCAAAATTTGGGAGAGCGTCTCGCCGGATAATATTGATCCGTGAAGTAAGTAAGGCGCATGTTCTAATCCATAATTTCCGGTTCCGATTTAGCGGGAACGCAAACAGTGCTCAAAATTGGTTCGGTTTACATTAAACTAATATCCTCCACGAGAATGCATTCTAGCGTACAAAATCTAAAAAATATACATTGTCAGCACTATACTTTGAAGATTGTTTATAAATATTGTATACCCGGTTTTAATGTGAACATTATTTTATCTTTTTAAAGCTGAGCACGTTTTGAGTGCCAACTTTTTTTTTACTTTGGCCAGTGATAGTCAACAAATGGAACTCGGTATTTTCACCAGGGGCTGGGAAGGGAGGGTGGTCCGGGGGTTTCCGGACCTTATGCCACCCTAGGCTTACCAAAATAAAAAATGTACATTCACTTGCCACTTGAAATTTGACCATCGTTTTATTCTTGCACACGTTTCTTGGGTATTATGCACACTTAGAGTAAATAGACTTTTGCTGTGGTGCCCATTCAAGGAAAGTCAGGCTCTTTTTAAATTCTGAACCCAATTCAACCCCCCTCCCCCACTTGAACTGATCTGGTCCTGATCAGGTATATGAAAACGGAGCAGATGATTAACTTTATTAGAATTAAGAAAATACATAGACATTGACATTTTTTAAAAATATTTTGAGTCGAACTTGCATAACATAATCAGAAACGTTAGCTTCTTAGAGCTGTTTTACCCACTATAAACAATAAATTAACTTACGTCATCACACATACATGCATACATAAATACATGCATGCAGGCATACATACATACAGATATACATACATTTGTTATATAAGTAGTTACATACAAAAAATCATAATATTGTTACCTACCCACTAACCCAAATATATAATTTTTATTAAAAAAATTGATATAGAAAAATCAATTTCCATGAATATATCTTAACCTGTTTTACTCTACAGTTACAAGCAGTTTTAAATTATATAGTGGCACTTGCCCCCTGGCGTCGGGAGTTATTTATTTATTTATTTATTTATAGCTGTTCATAGTATTACACCTCACCTTAGTGTAACGGTTTAATTCTTCAAAAAAACGTATGTTTAAGAAGGAGGAAGACTGACAAGTGACACAAAAACTATTCTTTGTGGAAAAGTGTGGGCGCAACTAATAACATTGCCGCCAGGAGCCTCGAACCCTCTAACCCACTGAAAATATAAATGTGTAATTTATGTATATTTAATTTGAACTGTTTGTTAGGGTTTTTCTCCATGATTATATTATATATTATATATATATATATATATATATATATATATATATATATATATATATATATATATATATATATAAATAAAATTGTATTTTGGACTTGACCTTGTCCAAAATCAAGTACATTGTCTACCTGACCAATAACTTTAATTTCGGTAAACAAACAATTCATAGTTAATATTTCCATATGAGTGTGGGTTCAATATTAAGATCATTATCAATAAAGGTAAATATAACTATTTGAGTCTGGGTCTAGGACATTTGTATTCTCCATGGAAAAACTTTTTGTACCTGATATTTATCACATTCTTTATTATTATTTTAGTAACAGATTTTATCCGGTTACAATTTAGAATTTTATAGAAATGAACTTTTAACCTACATCCTGGCTCTTCTTATGTGTCATAGTAGTTTTATATAATCTTTTTTGCTTGAAAGATTATTCATTCTTGCTTTGACATCTTTAGGCAGAATCAATCTTATTGTTGTGTTGAGGTTTTATTTTGGGTAGAATTATTTATTAGTAGTGAAGGGGATACTTTACGGACAATGGGAATTACCATTACAAGGTCCCCTGGGATCGTTTACGGACAAGATTTATACGGACAAAAGGTTGGGACTGTATACGGACAAGGGAAAGTTGAACATAGATTGGGCTTGTATAGGGACAGTAGGAATGGAACAGGATGACGTCATGGACATTGGCAACAATCTTTGAAGTGGCTGACCTCAATCGGGTGAAACAGTGACAGCTATAACGCCTGCCGGGGCGGGAACTAACTTCCGCGCGGTACTGACCAATGGTACGGGTCGACCCTTACCGTTCATACAAAAAACACAAACATTGATTGATGAACATCAGTCTATCACACAAAAAAATCGACTAAAAAAATTTAGGCAAGAGATTAGACTTCTTTTCTAGACATATGAGTGGCTCTGAAAAGGGCCTTTGGATTTTTGTTAACACCATTCAGTTAACATAAAGGGCATCACACAGATCTTCTCTTTCTCAAACTTTGTCTGACCTCTGGACCGTAGATTAAGACTCTCTGCAGACAGCCTTGCCTCTCCACATAGATCCTTCGTTTCCAAAGGGCTGTATCAATCATCTGGATGATTGCCCATGATGATTTGACATATATGGTATAGTCCGGGTTGAACAGCATCGACGATAGGAGGGTAGACGATTCTACGTTAACCCGCATCTTGTGACGAGAACAGGTGAAGGGAATGAGGTGAACCGCGGTTATTTATAGTGGAAGAGCGGATCGAAACGAATGAGTTCTTTCACCAATCCTAACACGCGTTACAAAATTCAGTCATAGCTCGGAGTCTGTCTTCCAATCCGAAGAGAGCTGCCTGTTACGTCACATTCCTTGTACAGGTGCGCTAGCGACAATGCGCAGTTAATCAATGCGACAGTTAGAACATGACGGAAACTAAGTAGACGATGAATTGGGGTGCACCGGCCGTGGAGACGAGAAGTGATGGTATAGCAGCGGCTACCAAAGCAAACACGGTCCTACTTCCAGAAGAGAACGATTTTAATTGGGATTAAGTGGATTTTCTCTCTTCTTTACGAGAATTTTGTTCAGGTACCAGCACCTTCGCCACCTTCACCTTCCTTACCGTACGTCGAGGATTTTAAACAGAGACAGAAAGAAGAATTGGAGAAATTTTTGCAACAGCAGAAAGAAGTAGAACAAGACTTTCTCATTCAACAGCAACAGCGAGAAGAGACAAGAAGAAAACGACAGCAAGAAGACGCAGAGAAGAAACAAGGTCTAAGAGAGAAGGAGGACGGTGAAAGTCAAACGGTGACGGTACTCTTAGACATTTTGGCAGAGTTGAGGAGTCTGAAACAAAACGTATCAGATTTCTTTAATACGACCCAAGAGAAAAAGACCTTCCCGAGACAAACAGTCCAACCCCGTCCACACACTTACTACGACTGAGATACCAACCCTAGTGATTTCTACCAAATCATCGACAGGAGCAGGTCCAGAAGTAGACCTTGGCCGTGGGAAAGGGATAAGGCACTTAAAGCTCATTACTTCCCGTTCCTGAGTTTGTGTTTTTTTCACACAAAAAAATGAACAAAAAACAAATACCCAACGGCCCTTTTCAGGGCCACCCATCTCTCTCTCGATCGATCGATCGAAGAGACTACTAAATGTTTGCCAAAATCAATTAAAACTCAAAATCCCTTTTTTCGCCACATGATGGACGTGTGTGTGTGTGTGTGTGTGTGTGTGTGTGCGTGAGTGTAGGTCCTTATTATAAAAATCAAAAACAAGATACACGTTTTCTTTCTGTTATATTCTGGTACAAATGTACAGTCAATGTCACAACACATCACTTTAAAAAGTTAATTAGCTTCTTCTTTCTCTTTTCATTCTCCCTGGTGTTTGAATTTCGTCACGTTACAGGTTTCTCTTCTTTTTCCTCACTTTGTTCTCGTCTTTTCTTCTCTTTCTTGACGTGTCTGGGTTCCTCCTTTTTGGAGGGTACCTCTTCTTCCTGTTCTGAACCCCTCTCTTCCTCCAGCTCCTGTTGTTTCTTAGGGCAGTCTGAAGACCAATGTCCTTTCCCTTGACAATGATAACAGGTATCTTGACTTTTGTCTCTTCTGACACCTGTCTTGCTTTGACGTTGTGGACATCCAGAAGACCAATGCCCTTTCTTCTGACAGATATGGCAATTATCTTGTCTTTTATCTCGAAAGGAGGGGGAATAGTCCGTCGGCTTCTCTGAAGAAAACCTTTGTATGACACCTTGCAAAGCTCTGATCAGAAGTGTTGGCTCTTCCATCTTCCTGGTCGGATTGAGACTGAAATGAATACTTGGAGGGAAGACACGGACCCTTTATATAGAGAAGACACTGGTCTTATATTGATATAGGGGACCATGACGTTTAAAATGTAGTCATTTGACTTTTTGCACTCAAGATGAAACGATCGCACCATTTCGTGGAGAAAGGAGAAGAAAGTAAGAGACAGAAACGTGACCTATCGCCTCGCACAGTAGCTGAAGTCTTGGCTCAAATCCATGCCAGTGATTTTGAAGATGACATGAGTGAACCAGAATCCAGACCCAGAGAGTCTGCACCAAGCAAAGTCCACCACCACTAAATCCTGAAATTACGACCACATTCGAGAGACGGACAAACGCTCCTCTAGAAAATTTAGAACCACAGCCTACACGTACACGGTGAAGTTTAAAGATTTCAAGTCAGACGTACCGCTAGAGAATGCAGAAGAGTTCATCACCTATGTATGGTATTCTTTGTTAACCGCACTGAAATGACAATGTGAAGCCAAAGAAGACGATCGCTTGACACTTTCCATTTATCACGACAGTCTGAAGTCCCCCGTTTGGATCGAGTTTAGCAGCCTAGCAGAACTGACACCTTCCAAAGTCATCGACAAGATTCAACACGTACAGCAGTCCAACGACAAGTTTCGCATCACCGATGGAAGAGCGACACTGTACATGGCCCACGTTTCTCTTCCCAAAGCGACCGAACGCAAAAAAGTGTTATTGGTAGAAGACCTTCACAGCACAAAAAAGAGACTCGTCCGAATTATCAACCCTCAACACCAGATGTGTTTAACTAGGGCCATCGTGGCGGGACGAACGTATGCCGACAAGAACGACACGGCAGAATGGAAAAGAGACTGGAAAACTATTCAAACATCTAACCGAGCCAAACAACGAAGAGAAGCAGAACTCCTGTTACAGCAAGCTGGCCTATCCAACGACACACCCTGTGGCATTCCTGAAATGCAAAAATTGCAAGATGTCTTACCTCCACGCTACACATTGAAAGTACACACTCAAGAAGTGCGCGGACCTCTGTTGTTTCGAGGCAAAAATTTCAAAGACGGAAAATACATTCACGTCTATCATCACGATGAACATTTCGATGCCATTATCAGTATCACCGCATTCTTGGATTACTATGAGAAACTTGACTATGGCTATAACAATCGAGAGCAACACAAGCAATGTTGATCAAAATGAGAGGGATGTTTAGCCTCTAAACCTTGTCTTGACGAAAGACAAAACCGGGTGCACTCCTCAGCTTGTCAGCTAACTTTTGTCAGCTCAACCTATTACCAACAACATTTGAAGACGCAAAGGTTCACAGCAGAAATGTGCTTGCCAACTACTGAGATTGTGCCCAACTTGTGGACAAGTCATGCGTACCAATAATGGCAAGGCACACGTATGTTCAGGAAAGAAACGATTCCACATTTGTCACCAAATCGTGGACTTGGAACGCTAATGCTACGTTTAAAAATACCGTTTCAAAGATATAGAGAAAGATGACCAGAAGAAAGGCAATTTCATCTTTTTCGATTTCGAATGCATCAAAGAAACTGGCATTCACATTCCTAATTTCTGCGTGGCTCATCGAGCGTGCGAGAAGTACATCAAAGAACATATCTTCTGTCATTGCCCCAGTGCAGCAAGATTCCTGTAGGACGTGAAAAAATCTTTCGGGGACCGAACACGCTGGCCGATCTCGCCCAATGGATCTTAGAGCCTATCAACGAGACGTGGAATCAAGAGGACATCGAACATTACGTAGATTGCCATCGCAATGCCACGGTGATGGCTCACAATTTCTCGGCATACGATGGACAGTTTCTTCTGAAATACTATACGGAACAAAGCATCGAACGTCCGAAAGTGACTTTGAACGGAGGAAAAATCATTTCCATACAAGTGGGACAAGTGCAGTTTAAAGATTCGATGAGTTACTTGGCCATGCCATTGAGCAGAATGCCTAAACGATTGGAATGACAGAAATGGCCAAAGGATATTTTCTGCACTAATTCAATACCGAAGCCAATCAAAACACCGATCTACCCCATTTGCCTGAGGCTCACTACTACGACCCCGACAACATGCGCATTGAACAAGAAGAAGCTTTCTACGCTTGGTACAAAACTCATGCCTCGGACCCCTTCGACTTTCAGGAAGAAATGTTAAAGTATTGTCGATCCAACGTGGACATTTTACGGCGTTGCTGTGGAAAATTTCGAGAACTGTTCATGGAACACTTAGGGATCGATCCTTTGAAAGAAGCCTTCACCATTGCCAAAGTGTGTTCATTAGTGTACCGCCAACAATTCATGCCCGAAAGACCCTGGCTGTCATCTGCCCTCAAACGAGGAACTTTGTCAAACGTCAATACTCGGTCAAAGCCCTACGCTGGCTACATTACCTGTGCGACAAGGAAGAAAAATGGATCCAACACGCCGGAAACGGAGGAGGCGAAAAGACCATCAGATCGTATTTCTTTGGATGGTTGGGACTTAGAAAACCCCAAGATCGTGTACGAGTTTAACGGATGCTTATTTCACGGATGTCCCATCTGCAACCCTCAACGTGACACTAAAAATCAGTTTTCACAACGTACCATGGAAGACTTGTACGAGGCCACTTGTCAACGACGCTTGAAGTTAGAACAGCAAGGATACCAAGTGGTGAAAATGTATGAACACGAGTACGATCACCGTTTGAAAACCGATTCCGAGTTTAAACGTATCGTGGAAAGTTACAAGTTCGTGAACCCTCTGAATCCGTGGGACAGCTTGTACAGAGGACGTCCGAATGCCACTTGTTTGCTGTACCACGCTGACGAGGAGAAAGGAGAAGAAATCAAATACTTGGAGGTGTGTTCGCTGTATCCATGTCATTTTTACACAGGGCACCCAAAATTGCTGACGGAACACATCGACGTGAACAACATTCGATAATACGAAGGACTGATTAAATGTAAAGTCTTGCCTCCCACCGACTCGTACCATCCCATTTTACCTCAACATTGCCAGGGAAAACTGATGTTTCCCTTATGCCGAAATTTATAACCAAGGCCAACCGTGTCAGCACGCCCAGGAAGAACGCGTCTTGACAGGAACGTGGGTCAGCTTGGAATTGTTCAAAGCTCTGGATCTGGGATACCAATTGTTAGAAGTCTACGAAATTTACCACTTTCCCAAGACAGAACAGTACTACAACGGTGAGGAGACTCAGAAAAGCATTTTCGCAGACTACGTGGATGCCTTTATGAAACTGAAACAAGAAGCCAGCGTCAATCCTTCCTGGTGCCACACTCTCGAAGACCAAAAGAAATTCAAAGAGAAATACTTGGAGCAGGAAGGCATCACTTTAGACCACATCAAGAAAAACGAAGAAAGGTGATCATTTGCCAAAGTGATGTTAAACTGCTAGTTGGGCAAAATGGCACAACGACCGTGTTTACCCAAGACGGAGTATTTGTCTCATCCTTCCCGCTACTTTCAGATGATTCACGCCAAAACTAAAACCACGAAACACGTGAACGTCCATCGTGAGGACTTGATCTTAGTCAATTACGAAGAAGAACTGGACTTTGTAGAGGCCGACGAAATTAAAAATGTCATCATTGCAGCCTACGTGACAGCCCATGCCCGCTTAAAATTGTACGAAGCTTTAGAACTGTTAGCAGATGCCTTTAGGAGATTGTGTGTTGTATTTTGACACGGACAGCTGCATCTACATCGAGCGCCTGAGGTACCGACACCCTAACATTGAAGGAGACCTTTTAGGAGCCTGAACGGACGAGCACCCCGAAGACAAGATTCTAAGTTTTGCTAGTGGCGGTCCATAAAATTACGGCTTCGAATACGTGGACCCCCAAGGAGAAGTGCACACCGAGTGTAAAGTCAAAGGATTGACTCTCATTTATCGCACCAGTTAAGTGGTGAACTTTAGGGAATTGAAAGAAACCTTGCAGTCTGGAGAGGATCACGATTTTAAAGTGACCACCTACCAACCGCACAAGATTGTACGTTTATCCACACACCAAATTGTCAGCCGGCCTTTAGAAAAACTGTATCAAATCGTGTACCAGAAGCAAGTGCGGCTTCCCAACCACATCACTTTACCTTACGGACACGTCGATATTGGTCAGCATATATAAAGGGACAACGTCCAAGACCTATAGTTCATTATAACTACAATCACCAAGCGAGGAATATGAATCCTAACAAATAGACAACACGATTCAAGTTCAGTGATTCTCACGTTGAATTGCGATGCTGTGCCTTGCGATGTCAGGGATGCCGTACGCTATGACCTCAACGATTCAGTACGACATCATGGGAACTTTGCTATGACTACTACCACTACAATACCTACCACGGAAGGTGATGCTGAGCGTGTCAAACCTGATGGATGCGAAAGCGATGCTACTTGTTATCGTATACCTTTTCACTTTATTGGTTTTCCTTGTCGATGTCATCCTCCACGCGAAACCATGCGACTACCACCCTACGGGATGTCATCCAACCCTGAGCAAACTCCTGTGGATTTCACCGTACCCTCATTGAAATGAACCTATGAAAGAAGAATATTCGTTCCCTGTGCGATTGCCTGAATACTGCAACTTTGAAAGTCGTTTCCAAACCTCCAAGGAAAATGGCCAAAATATCTCGGAGGACCTACGCCGAAAGAATTAGCCAGAGCTGGATTTATCTACTTGGGCGAAGGTGATAAAGTCAAGTGTTGAAGTGTCACTTCACCAGTGGGAGCAGAAAGATTCCGCTTACCTGGAACATGCTCGATGGTCTCCACACTGTCGCTACCTACCTTTAGTGGGACTCCAGTAATCTCTGAAGAGATACTTTACAAGAGAACATCTGTGGCTTGCCTGTTGAGTTGAGAGAAAACATTTATCGAGAGTTGGTCAAAATACAAGTACAACGCAAAGAACAATTGCATCCGTTACGTCACCAATGTTTGAACCACTGGAACGTAAATGCAATAAGAGGACTGATTCATGTGAAAGCGTTCCAGTGGTCAGACATTGTTCAACTGGACGACGACCAGAAGGCTTTGGTTGCTACTCATCGTACTTCTTACAGGCTAGCCATACTTCACCGAATTCCAAAGGAAGAGTTAGAGGATTACCAAATCTTTTACACGGACTAAGCTTGTTTCAAAAAGAAACGTCTGTGCGACGTGTGGCGTTTGAGTTAGTGACTAAACAGTTTGGATTCGCTACTGGAGTTCTGTGCAAAAAGTACATTTATAACCTCCGACAAAAGAAAGACATCGCTGTGAATCTCTAGTTTAGAAAAGTACATTCAGAATCTACGTCTGAAAATGAGAGAGCGCATTTACCAAGAGTTGGTCAACATACAAGTACACCGCAAAGAACAATTGCATCCGCTACGTCACAGATGTTGGAACCACTGGTACCTGAATGGTATAAGAGGACTGATTCGTTTCAAAGTGTTCCATTGGTCAGACATTGATGAATCACGTGAGATTCATAAAGCTTTGGATGCCACTTATTCTACTTACATGGTGACCATTAGCCTATCGTGTGCTGAAAAATGGCGTTAAGCCCTACAACAACAACAACAACAACATGGTGACCATAGTACACCGAATTCCAACGGAAGAGTTAAAAAGGATTACCAAAATCTTTTACACGAACAAATCACGGTTCAAAAGGAAAATTCTGTACGACATGTGGTGTGTGAGTTAGTGACTAAACAATACTGAAATAAAGCCGCTTCTGTTCAAAAAGTATGGGTATTACCTCCGACAAAAAGAGGATATAAAAGAACTGGCTACCATGCCACGACCTTTATCATTAGTGATACAACAGATTCCGTGGAAGGAAGGCAATGACAGTACTCAGACTGTGGTGGATTACCAATGCTTTTTACGAGCAAGGTATCCAATAATTTGGGTCGTCGTGTAGTGTGTGCCTTAGTGACTTGCTTTCTGAGATTTCGTTTACCAGCCGATTCCTTGTGGGCTCGTTACGGACTGTACGGTGAGGTACCGTCCCCGAAAGGCCATTCCGGGAGGACTCCTGTGTGTGACTCTACCAAGTGTAGAGACTGTAAGAACATGACCAACTGTCCCTAGGACAACAAAAAATGATGTACAGTGACTTGTTTATATTGTCAGTCTTAGTTTCAAAAGTGACATTCCCTGCACTATGGCCACCTCTGCTATCTCTGCTCCCTCTTCCTCCACTTTCAAAGTCATCGACGAAAACTTACATCGTGCTAGTTGGGAGGCCTTGTATCTTCGCCATCCCTTTAACATGTTAATTGCTGGACCCAGCGGTTCCGGCAAAATCGAATTTGTCAAACGTTTGATTGAACATAAACATCATTTGATCGATTCTCCACCTCAACGTATCGTGTGGTATTACAGAGAGTGGCAATCGGCGTACAGCCTTCTGCGAGAAAGTCAAGGCGATTCCTTCGTGTCTGTGGAAGGTATTCCTCGCGATGACGACGAGATCGTGTCTGACCCCAGTCAAACATATCTGGTCATCTTCGACGACATGTTTGGAGAAGACGAAGAAGAAATTAAACTGTGGTTGACGCGCAAAGGGCATCATCGTAATGCCAGTGTCATTTACATCACCCAAAATTTGCTTCAACAAAGTAAATCCCATCGCACCATCAGTCTCAATGCTCATTACGCGGTCTTGTTTAAAAGCCCAAGAGATAAATCGCAAGTGCAAGTCTTAGCCAAACGGTTAGGAACACCTTGGCTGACACATGCGTACGACGATGCCACTCAAACCCCTCACGACAATTTACTCGTGGATTTAAAACCCACCACCCCCGATTATTTGCGAGTTCGTACCCATCTGTTTCACCACTGGTGCCAAGACGGAGGACCTGTCGTGTACACGTCCCCGTCAACTTAACAATAACAAAAAATCTATAAAAACCTCGGACACATTTGGTCTGTCTCACACAGCGTCAACATGACGTCCCTTCAGTCTCATCTTCCCGTCAAATTGATTCTTGCATTGTACGGCATCAGTCGCGAAAAAAATCCACAAATTTGTGCTCGTGTCTTAGAAGCCAGTCTCAGAGAAGTCATACGATGGTTTACGGTGACAGCACGTCAATTACTACAAGGCATCATTCACATTCCACATCAAACCAAACGCACTTTTGACAGAAACAAAGTAGCCTTGACGCAACTGGCAGATCCCCACATCGACACTCAAAACAAAAACCAAATCATTTTTGAAACCTGGAGGTAGAAGTTCTCTAGGAGGTGTCATCATTCGCTCCTTCTTAAAATGGGGATCCCAATGCCCCCAAAGTCCTCCCCAAGAAAAAAGCCACTCCCCGACCATAAGGTACCCGCGTCTCTAGTAGCCTCAGGTTCTTCGACTTCTCTGTTGCTTGTGATGCCAGCTAAGCCCAATTTGACACCCGTTCTTCCTAATTTGATGAAACAATGGAAAACCGTGTCTCCAAGAACATGTCCTCCAGCGATGACACCCTCCTCCTCCACCTCTTTAGCCGCAGTGGCAACTTCTCACAAAGTATCTGGCCCCCAACATCAAAGTCCAAGAGAGATCGGGCATGTTACAGAGTTTACTGGATTTATCCAAACAAGAACTGTTCCGATTTAGTTCGTTGCGAACCCCTCCACGACGCGAAACGACGGACCGACAATCAGTGACGACGCAATCCACTATAAAAAAAAGACCTGGGGCAAACGATGGGTATCAGTGTTTTTGTGCTCCTGAATGCCAAAATATTTCCCCTAAAAGAAGTGCACACTACCACCATCGTCGTTCTCCTGTCCAGAAAATGAAAAGAAAAAAGATAAGGACATCCGAAAAAAAAACAACTGCTTAGCCAAGCATCGACGTCTACTCCAGAAAAGACCACATCGTCCAAAGAAAAAGAGGAGCAAGCAAGGGGGAGGAGTTTTTGGCACTGCAATGGTAGAACATATATTGCAGCAGTTTCATTTTCCAAAAATAATCCAACAATACACCCCCAAAAAATAAGATAAAAGGATGAGTGTCAAGGCATTGACTTCAGTGTATTTTGTGCTTCTGAACGCGAAAATATGTTCCCTAAAAGAAGTGGAAACCACTACCATCGTCGTTCTCCTGTCCAGAAAGGAAAAGGAAAAAGAAAAAGACAGTCTCGTCATCCGAAAAAAACGCTTGCCCAAGCATCGACGTCTGCCCCAGAAAAGACACAGTCATCTAAAGAAAGAAAGGATCAACCAAAGGGGAGTAGTGTTTGGCGATAAAGGAAAAAAGGCGTCACATTTTTGACAAAGCGATAGTCTTGGAATCTAGGAGTTAGTCAAAAAGACTGCCTTCACACCCTTTGACCTGCTACAAAAATACACCCCAAAAAATAAGATTAAAGGACGCGTGCATTGACGTAAGTGTATTTTTCTGTGTGCCCCGGAACAAACAATGATGTCACCCACCCACCCAGAAGCCATCCCTCTTCTACCCCGAAAGGAAACAAAAGGAAAGGACTGCTCCTCTTTTAGCCAAACATTGGGACGTATTGTCCGTTCTGTCCAAAGCCCTTCCACCGATGCGAAAACAAATGATTTAAACCGCCTCCAAAGAAGTCATCGATATCGTGTGCGAATGTTGTCTGGATGTCTTGAAAGGCACGATACCTTTGTCTCCACATCAGAAAGAATGCTTAGCAAAGCATCGACACGTTCTTCGCCAAATGGTCCGAAAGAAAATACCTATCCGTCAAAAGAAAAGGATGTTGGTACAACGCGGAGGATTTGTGCACCTGTTGTTAGCACCTATACTCAAAAAGCCGTTTCCAATCCACCACCTCACCCCATCCAGAGTAGCATCAGTGAAGAGTTGATGACATGTTAAAAAAGTCCTGATAGAGAATGTGTTAGCCAGCATTTACTACGATCCAGCCCATCCTGTTTGTTTTGTGTCATCGACGTCTTTTCTAAATTTGCCTGGGTCGTGCCATTGACTTCCAAATCGAGCACTGAGTTAGTACGAGCCCTCAAACTGGTGTTGAAACAAAGTGGTCGCCACCCTCATCGATGGCAAACCGACAAAGGCACCGAATTTCTGAAACAAGCTTTCCAAAAAGAATTAAAGAAACGAGACATTTATTTGTTCACCGAGAATCCCGAAACCAAAGTCAGCATTGTGGAATGTTTTCAACGCACCTTGAAAGAACACATGTGGAAATATTTTACACATCAACACTCTTTTAAGTACATCGACGTCTTGCCGCACCGGGTCCAAGCGTACAACCAATCTTATCATCGGATCATCGGATGTGCCCCCCCCCCCCCTGAAGTGACTCCCGACAACGAAGTGACTTTCTTTGAGCGCCTGTTTGGTATGTCCCCGACTGTGGCTGTCCCAAAGAAAGGTAAATTTTGACGACAGGAGATTGGGTGCGCATTGGCAAAACCAAACGCACTTTCGACAAAGGTTACTTATCCAACTGGACCACCGAATTGTTTCGTGTCACTGGACGAGTGCGTGGCCGTCATCCTGCCGTCTATAAATTGGAAGACATGAACGGGGAATTGTTTAAAGGAACGTTTCACTTGCCAGAGTTACAACGCGTGACCAAAAAGGAAGACGAAGTGTACGACATCGAAAACATTCTCGATCGACGAACCCGTAAGTGGGAAAACGACGTGTCAAAGAAGACAAAGTACGTTGGAAAGGATATCCACCCAGTTTTGATTCTTGGATCGACGCTTCGCAAGTCATCGACTATATAAATGAATGACCATCATGCCCTTCAACACAGCCTTGGCCACTACCGCCGTGACCACTCCTTCACCGATTTCTTCCTTGCAAGATCTACAAAAACAACCCTTGTGGATGTGGTGTGGAGAACGTGTGCCTAAAATGCAAATCGTCTTTTTTCTGCCAAATCTTTGTGGTGTATTGTGTCATCGGTGCTGTCATTGCCAACGTGAGTTTGCAACAAGGAGACAAACAATTGTGGACCATTTTACTGAGCATTTTTATCGGTTACCTTCTCCCCAATCCTTCCCTGAAATACTCTAACGGTAGCAACGGGAGTCTTGCGGCCAACATCAGTCACCCTCCCAACAATCACCACCCAAACAACAATAACATCAATCCTCTTTTAGACACTCCTCTGTCCTCCAGTGACCCCATCGGACAGCAGAATTCTGGAATCATGAACAACCAATTTTACTTAACGTTACCCAGTGACAGTTCCATGGATGTGTTTCCCAAAAACACATTGTGCTGTTTCACGGCCAAATTACCTCAGGCCATCCAATTGGATCACGAATCCCATTGGGAAGTGGCTTTGGTCGAAATGATTCACCCTACACAAGTCCTAAATGTGATTGAAAATCAAAATTTTTTTGTCGACGTTTATGACGAACAGGTGCAAGATTACTTCAAAAATCCCCCATCTGCTGTAGGTGACGATAAGTTACAACCACTAGTCGACAAATTTAAATGGTTCACCTATCTGTTGTACATTCCTGCAGGCTATTATTTTAGTGGTCAACATCTAGTGAACACGATTGCTACCAGATTCAACGCCGTGTTTAGCAATGCCTTGGACAGAAAAAATGTCACCATTGAGTACCATAAAGTAGCTCGTCGTCTCCTGGTGAAACTTCCGGAGAGCAAAGTGGTAGGCATTAGATTTTATCCTGAATTTTTTGACATTTTGGGTGGAGACGTCAAGATGCCCCAGGGTTGACTCATACCAACCATTACCAACAACCTGGATTTTGCAAAGTGGTTTTGTTCTCCGTGGAACTGAACTAAGGATTAAATTTAATCTTTGTGTACTCTGATGTGATGAAGTACAACGTGGTGGGACATACCTCCGTACCGTTACTGCGTGTCATTCCTTTCAAAGTGGATTCTGCCATGAACGCTGACGAGGAAGGTCACCGCGAATTTGTACATCCTCACTATTTACCCGTCAGTAAGTAGTATTTCGACAATGTCAACATTACTATAAAAGGAGATCTGGGACAAAATATTCCATTCACCAAAGGGAAAGTTACGGCGAATCTCCATTTTCGAAAACGATTCTCTAACAAGTTGTAAGTCATGTATCCTGCGTACCGAGGCGTCGCTCGACAGCGAGGACATGGTTTAGGAGATATGCTGAAATCGGCGTTTCGTTCGGTGGTCCCAGTTTTGAAGCCGATGGTGACACGAGGATTGCACGCCTTGAAAGATGATGCTTTGATGGAAGGCAAAGAATTTCTCCAAAATGTCATCATCGACAAACAAAACCCCAAAGAAGCTTCTTGAGAGCAGGCAAAAATGTCTTGCTTCAAACTGGCAAAGACATTTTGGGTCGACGAGAAACTCATATAAATGCCCCGGATGCTGCCGAGTCAGGCATTCCTGCTTCCCTAACATCACAGCAAGGGCAAGGCAGAAAGATAAGACTACGAAGACACCCTTCAAGAGGACTTCATACCTCCAGAGCTAGAAAAACGACCAAGAAAAAAAAAAACGTCCGCGACTTAGACGTTTTTGATTATTAAAAATCACAGAGAGAGAGAGAAAAAAATGATGCACCGAGAGTCTTGCGCATGTTCCAAATCGGAAGTGGATCTGTTTGCCATGCCACCCATGATGATGAGGATGCAAGAATCCCAATGGGCAGAATTTCAACCCATCTCCTCTTTGACGGATTCAGCTCCCATCGAGTTTGAAATCAAAGGACAGCCCGAAGATTACATCGATCTGAATAGCAGTTACTTGTACCTAAAAGTGAAAGTAACCGACAAGGACGGTAGCAAACTAGAGGGCAATGAGGTAGTAGCCCCGGTCAACAATTTCATGCATTCTTATTTAGCGGGGTGGATTTGTATTTGAATAACAAACTGGTCAGCAGCAGCATGGATACTTACCCTTATCGAGCCTACCTGGAAAATCTCTTGACGTACGGAAAAGAGGCCAAGAATACCCATCTGGATGTCTGTGTGGTATGGAAACCCGACACTGCAAGAAAGTTTGACATCACCGAAGTCGATCCAAACAAAAACCATAATGTGGGATTTATAAAACAACGAAAGAAAATCCTGAATGAACACGGTTTAGAACTGATGAATCGCATGCATTTAGACATGTGGTTGCAAGAGAAGTATTTACTGAGCGGGTTGGATGTCCGCATGAGACTGAATCGTAGCAGTGTCGCTTTCCATTTGATAGATGGTGATGCTACTGAGAATTACAAAACTAAAATCGAAGAAGCCTGACTCTACATGCGATGCGTGGAAGTGTTACCTAAAGTGGGACACGACATCAGTCACACTTTGAGCAGAACGACTGCCAAGTATCCGATACGACGCGTGCAAGTTAGAACTTTCATCATTCCCAGGAATCGGCGATCCATAATCGAAGATCATCTGTGCCAAGGAAAGTTACCCAAACGTTTAATCATTGGTATCGTCAAGAATTCAGCCTTCAACGGAACCCGCGAACAAAATCCTTAGAACTTTCAGCACTTTGGCGTGTCAAAAATCGAAGTCAGTCGCGATGGCAAGACCTTGTGTACCAGACCTTTCGAACCTGATTTTGAGAGGAAGAATTACTTGAGATCGTACTTGTCCCTGTACAAAGCTACGACGATTATGTAGAAGGTTACACTTTGTGGGCTTTTGATTTCACTCCAGACCAAGGCAGCGATATTTCCACCCTATAAAATCCGGCCAGATTCGTGTGGAACTTCATTTTAAAGTCCGAGATCCTGATGAAACGGTGAACATCATCCTGTATACCGAATCTGATAATACTATAGAAATCAACAGTTTGAGAGAAGTAATTCTAGACTATTTGAAGCTCTGGAAGACTCTTATCCTTCTTTGACTGGTGGAGAATCTTTTGAGATAGAATGGGAGGATATGGTGAAAAGAGAACCATCCACCAAAAAGGACAAAGACGAAGAGGACATGGTGGTCATGACCAGATGGCCAGAACAAGAAGAACATTTAGTTTCCTGTTTTGATAAACATCTGGCGGAAAAAATTACGTCGTTGACCAAGAAAGATTGCTATGGATGTCAAAACGATAATCCCAGTCAAAATCAACACGATAAATGCCTGGTGATGAGTCAAGAAGAAAATTTGGACGAGTATCTCGAGGACGCTTGGGGTCTCATCTCGGGGTCTCATCAGTGTTGCATCAGTGATATAAAGACTTGCGTGGTCATTCTTGCCCTCCACTGACTGCTCTAGAGATCCATCGAATCGAATCTCACTTGGCCCAGAGTACGGAGACGAAGGGAAGAGACAGTTACTTGACAGTGATTTTCAAGCAAAAAGTCAGGACTGAATTGATGACTTACCATTACCTGTGAAAAACAAGAAAAAACAACAAAACAAAAATTCGATACCTGGGAAGTTTTGAAAAACAGTTCGTACACCGCTTCTTGGAATCCTGCCGTGTGCGCTAAAGAGGAACTTCCTCGTCGCAAACCTAAAGACCATCAAGCTTATGTCATCAACACGGACGACAGTCATCTCCCAGGAACCCACTGGGTAGCCGTCTACTTCCCTAAAAATGGTTGTGTGGATTATTTTTGTATTCGTATCGATTACCGCCTTTGGAAAACACTATCATTGACTTTATGAGATGAAATGCCCAGACGACTCGCTTCAATAATGTGAAATTACAGGCACAGATTCCATGGTGTTTGGAAAATATTGTGTGTATTTTCTTCATCAACGCAGTTCTTGGATATCCTTTAGAACATTTAGCAACTTATTTTGATCGTGACTCTTCTAAAAACGATGAATAAGTAGATCGATGGTTTTGTGACCGTTATGGATATCTCATGTCTTCAGCTAGGAAGCGTAGCCCAATGACTTCCATCCGTGGAAGTCTAACTTGACTTCAGAACGTTATCAACCTTGTCAAAAATGTGTTGTTTGATATTATATGAATTGATGATATAGTATGTGTTGGTTGTTTGTTAGTTAAATTAAAAAATGTTGTGTTTTGAAAAAAGTGTTGGTGGTTTGTTTTCAAAAATAAACACTGTGAATATATGCTCTTTGACTTCTATCTATCTCTTACCATGAGATCAGCTATATAGTGTTCCTATCCCAAAAAACTGTAGGGATCTTTTCTATCGCGTCCGTGCTTGAGACATATAAATCGCGACGGCCTCCAGTCTGACCATCCATGGTTGACTTGTACACCTATGAAGATGCCTTAAAAATTTAGCTAAACTGAACGACGCCTACGTGAATTTACATCGTGTCAGACAAAACCTGATACCCAAGCCTGATGAGATAGAGAAAGTCAGGATGTTAACAGTAGCCCAAGACCTGATAGAAGAGGTCTTTAAAGACGAAATCAAGATGGAGCAAGAAGAATGGACGGAGAAGTACAGACTTCAGAAACAGCAGAGAGAACAGCAACAGCAGCAAAAACAGCAGGAGCTAGACAGAGGTTTTTTTGTGGACTGCCGTGTGGACAGGAAAGAGTTCTCCTTTTCCTTTCGCAGAAGCAGACCCTATCCTGTAGGAAAACCTGCAGCCAGACGGGGATTCCATTTAGAGGATAAAAGATTGCCATAACCCTGAACAAAACAGCCCTTTTCAGGGCTACCCCAACAATCTAGAAAAGAGATAGTAGTCAAATTGCCAAACTATTTGTCTGTCTTTGTGTGTGTCCGTGTGTGTGTGTGTTTATCTGTAAGTTTTAAAATAGAAGTGTGTCTATAAACACTTCCATTCCCTGACTTGTATGGTAGTCTGTGTGTTGTTATATGTAGGAGTATGTTTGTAGGTGAACGTGAGTGTTTCTTTTAGGTCCGCGCCTTCCATGTAATTCATGGTGGAGTGGGTATTGTTAGTTTTGGTGTAAGGGGATGCTTTCCTTCACGTCCTCGCTTCAGGGATATAAATCGAAGCGTTCGTCAATCTGGCTACTCAGCGTTTACTCGTTAACATGAGCAGAATAAGGAAGTGAAAAGACCTATCTTGCCTCACCAAATAGTTAGGCCTTTGTGTGAGGTCAAGCCTTAGGTGAGGACGCATCCACAGCCAATACCACCTCCACATCAACAACGTCAGCCACATCAACAACGTCTGTTCACAAAACAGCCCTTCTCAGGGCTAACCAGATCTCTAGAAAAGAGAGACTGATCAAGTTGCCAGTCATATAATTTTGTGTGTGTGTGTGCGTGCGTGCGCATACGTGTGTATTTGTTTGTGTGCATGTGTGCGCGCGTACGTTTGTTTGTGTGTGTGTGTTTGTGTGTGTGTGTGCGTCATTTTCCCTTAATAAACCCTTGTCCCTAAAAGCAAATAATATTTGAGAATGGGGAGTAATGTGACTATAAACACTAACTCATTTGCTGAAGTGATTGTAAGTAATGGTGTGTTTTGTATATAAAAAAAAAGTTTCCGTCTCTACCATGTAGTGATAGAAAATATAGTGGTTTTGTTAGTATGAGTGTGTTGTTTTGTTTAAAAATTTATGTTAGGTTAGCACTCTCATCATTGTGAATTGTTTGGTAGGTGATATGGGTAGTTGGTAAGAGGGGATGTTTTCCTTCACGTCAGTGCTTGAGACATATAACATGAAGCGTTCGTCATTCGCGCCATTCAACACTGAATAAAAAATGGCAAGCAACCATTTGGACAAGATGATAAAATTGCAAGAGGTGATGGATACCCTAGGTATGGTAGAGGAAATGTTAGTCAGGATGGAGCATGGCGCATATAGTCCCCACCGATTGAAGATGGAGATAAATAATTTGAAGAAAGGGGAGATGATTAAAAAATAAAAGAAGGAAAAGGAAGACATAGAGGACAAAGAGAGAATGAGATTATGGTATGAAAAAAATGAAAGAAAGAGGAAAACGAAAAGAGGAAAAAAGAGGAGATAGAGGTAAAGGAAGAAGAAGAAGAAGAGGAGAAGAAAGATGAGAATAAAAAAAATGTAGTAAACAAAATAAGAGACTGGTGGAGGAGAAGACGAGAAGACATAAATTAGAAGACAAAGAACAAGAAGAAACCCAAAAGCCCTTTTTCGGGCCACTCATATTGCTAGAAAAGATGTCTATTCTCTCTTGCCTAAAAATTTTTTACTCGATCTTTTTTGTGTGATAGATTGATGTTGATCAATGTATGTTTGTGTTTTTTGTATGAACGGTTGGTCAGTACCGCGGAAGTTCGTTCCCGCCCCGCCAGGCGTTATAGCTTTTTTCCGCTGTCACTGTTTCGACCGATTGAGGTCAGCAACTTGCAACATTGTGCCAATGTCCATTACGTCACCCTGTTCTGTTCCTACTGTCCCTATACAAGCCCAACCTATGTTCAACTTTCCCTTGTCCGTATACGGTCCCAACCTTTTGTCCGTATAAATCTTGTCCGTAAATGATCCCAGGGGGTCTTGTAAAAGGTAATTACCATTGTCCGTAAAGTATCCCCCTTCACTACTTTTGTTCAAATTATTTTTCACTGGAAATACCAAGTGCTCATCTATAATATTCTTGGAGAGAAACATTAATTTGGAATTATAGTGAATTCAGAGAAGGACATATTGGATTATATTATTTTGATTAATTGGAAGATTGTTAGTACATCATCATCACACTTTAGGCTACTGGTACATAAAACACTCAAGAATACAGGCACATCGAGGCTTTCAGCGCTTGATCTTATTTCGAATACCACTGTAATTAAATTAGAACTTTATTCATTAGGTCTGGTGATAGGACTTTTAGATCTTTTGGGGTTTAATTCGCAATACTGTAAGTTCTTTTTAAATTTTCACTTTGTATTTTAGGGAAATAAATTATTTGTTGAAGTTTACAAAACTTGTTGGTTTTCGCTCTCTTCTATTACTTTGTTTAAGACCATAGAGTCGTAGTTGTAATGACTTACCAATGCACGTTTAAGATACCATTTTACGTGCCTGATTTTAATAAGGTTGAATGGAGGTCTGCACTTTTCCTACATTTCTGGAACTCCACACACGATCTCTTTGTAAATGCCTATTTGTTCGACAAGGAGTTCTGCTTATCTGCGTTTTCTGAGTTTCAGATCGTCTTATGTTTTTTCCATATTAATTTTCATTCTGCTGTATAGTTGTTCTCTGCATTAATTCGAGCCAATATGATACCACGGGCTAAACGGGCTATGCCTTGAAGTAAGATGACTAAAACGCTTGAAATGACTGAAATGGCTAAAGGATAGTTTCCTAAAAATTTTTAACATCGAGAAAAGTGAACACGTAGTGCTACCCCATTCGCCCGAAACACAATATCTCAGCCCAACTAATATGTGAGCTGGGCAGAGTGAGACTTTCTACACGTGGTAACGGGCTCCCTATTTTGACCCTTGTGAATTTCAGCAAGAAATGTTCCACTGTTGTTGGCCATATGTTGCATTTTTTTGTGGAAAATTCGACAGTTGTTTATCGAACAAACACACAGTGTCCAAACTAACCATGACTTCTTGTCTTTGCTGTAGAATTCCACTAATATTCTTACATTTTCCCTAAAGCCTGATCACAGAGTTGTACTTTGTATGAGAGTTGTACTTCGTATAATTATTCATAATGATATTTCAAAATGTGTACCACTATAAGCTACTTTTGTAAGGATAGTTCTTTGGTGTAACACCTTCGACATTATCATACTCATCAATCATAAACAAGCACATGCATTGATTCCTCGTTAGAAATCAACAAGCATCTTACCCAATGTATCATCAGGAACTATCACTATAACCTTTTTATTCTTGACCAACCACTTTACATCTCAAAGGTGTTGTGTAGAAATATTTGACAAAGAATGACGATACAGTAATAAATAGTGATTGTATTCAGTTTCTATCATACAGTAAAAAACTGGTTATTGTATTCAGTCTCTATCATATTAAATACAAACATGATCTTTCCGTAGTTAATCAACCTACATACTAACACGCTGTGAATTTATTTAAGACATTAATACAATAGACTTCAGGTGCTTGTTTTGAATTATTGTATGAGCATCTGAGACAAAAATAATTATACATTGTGCGAGCATATACATTTTCTTTTTCTAATGATTTAAACTGAATACCCTGATGAACATTATCGAATTTAAAAACATTACCATACAGTCTCTTATCATATGTACTTCTCAAATCATACAGATGCAGTAGTTATCAGTGTAAAATGTATGAAGACCATTACTATTTAATTTTTACTTTGTTTTTCATCAACTAAATACTTGGTGTCTTCTGCAAACTGTTGTCCAATTAAAGATCACATTTATCAGACATGACATATTACTAGTTGAAAAGCTTTGATAGATCACTTTCTTTTGTGCATGTTGCCATAACATGCTTTAAGCTCCTTTTGGGTGAATCGGATGTAAGGTTTGTCCAGGTTGCATTAAATCCTTTTTGGTCATTTACTGATTGCACAGGTGGTTCCGACCGAAGTAATCGTATCTGACTGGAATCAGATGTTTCCCGGTTCGTGGACTTAGTTTCCACTTTCTACCACCTCCAAGATTTACACAAGAGCTATATTAAATCTAAAACCCAGGTATTATCGTGCCTAGTTCTGTCGTCATCAACTCCTTTAAGATCAAATAATCTGATCAGATGTTTGCTTCCTGCAAATGCTATATCGTTAGGCATTGCTATTCCAGTAACTTATTCTGCTGCAGCCTTCGTTTTATGCATGTGTAACACATTTTGATACTGCTGCCAGTTTTTGCTTACATCATGTCACATTAACTCCTTTTTTAAAATCCAATTATGAACGCATTGTTTTCTTCCAGACAGTATGCACGTTTCATTGACACTGTAAATATTTGGCTACTGATCTCTTTTTAAAATTTAATGATTGAGCAACTCGTTTGTTACTCACATCTTATCCAGTGTCAAATTCGATATAAAACTCTAAAACAAATTTATGAGTTGATAAAGTCTGTGTATAAACCTGGGTTTTTTGTTGTTGTTTCTTGTTTATTTTTGCTTTTTATGTTTTATATTTTTTTTTAAACGACAAATTGCTATACGGCACTTAACAGCAAGATATAATGTAGCATCACTGAATCCATAATGGTAACATAATGTAGGTTGTATAATTTCAGAATTAAAAATCTTCTAACAACCCTCGTCAATATTTAGTGTCAGCATAATACTGAGATACTTGTATCTCTTTAACAACTGAAATACATACATTGTAGGTTGTTTTCATATATCTAATTATGCTTTCATTAATATTTATTTTTCTTTTGACGTTCTCTGCATTTTAAGTTGTCTCTATTAAACTATTTTACTTCCGCAACTCTGACAGGGTATTTCTGCTAGCAATGATTCTGTTGTACAAGTCAATCAACGTTTTCTGTTTTTTTTTCTATCTGATTTTGTTAGCTCTTTTCAGAAAGTACATGTTGTTCAAACATATATAATATTATGCTTCCTTAAATATTTTCATTATCTGCTTTTACGTGTTGCATGTATGGTCATAAAACTTGATGTATGTGTTCACCTTTAATTACTTTTAGAAATATCTATTTGTCATGAGGTGGTGGAGATGTGTGATCTTCCCCACTCCTTATCGACCGCGGTGTTATTGCCGGATCGAGTAAACAATAACATAAATCGTTAAATTAAAGGATGCAATAGCAGAGATCTGAGCAGAGATATAGAATAGAATAACACAAGCCCCCGTATGTAAAATATAATAATTTAATCAAGTACATAAACAAAATGAAATTGAACATGACATTTGAATGATACACTTTCTCTCAGAAATAGAGTAACAAAATTTATGCAAAATTCAATTTGCTGTTCTGTTATACTCATAGAACAAATTTCGTCATATAATCGAGTGACTGATCGAACTCAAATTGCCGGCATGTCAGCATCACCTGGTGCTTCCGGTCTTTTCCAAATCGCTGTTCGTGATAGGTATTCGTTTCCGTATTGCTCTCTCTCTCTCTCTCTCTCTCTCTCTCTCTCTCTCTCTCTCGGGTCATCCTCTTGGTTGCAGATTGACCTGTCTTTCCACTATGCAGTCAGGTATGGAGCTATTTTCCTTCAAATAAAAATATAGTACCCAACCTAAATAAGAGTCAGGTTTATCTTCTCCTGCAATCAGCCAATATTCCTCTCTGCTTTGCTTCATATATCGTCTATCAAAAGTCAACAGAACTAACTATAGTAATTTCGCACATACTCACGTACCTATTACTATAAATTGATGTCCTTTATAGTTGCTCTCGCATTCATACTGTGACTATGACATAATTAGCCCCCTCAGATAATATTACTTCCCCGCTGTGGCTATAAATTACCACCTGAACTATGCAGACAGTACACGCTCTTCTATTCCCGGTTGAAGAGAATTCACAAGTTAATTACAAATGAATTAGTGGACTTCATTCATTGTTCTAACTACGCTACTTTGTTAATTAGGGATTCATTAAGATACATTTCCAGATATAGGAAAATCATTTCTCAGCATACCTTATACCAAACATGAAATATTTAAGATACAATGAGGAAGTTTAATTTGGCTGGTGGTCTGCATAAAGGGAAAATATTAGTAAAGTCTTAGATTTCGTTCATTTTGCCTTGAACCCATTATTAGGATATTAAGAAAGTTGTTAGAGATTTAAAATTCATTAATTAATGAAGTTCACAAAACTGAATTACCAATTGTGGTACAATAAATAGTTCAGCATGTACAGAAAATCATGTGAGCAGAGAATATGAATATTCCAGACTCTTGATTTTGGGGAACATCATAGTGTTTTGACTAAAATTATGTTATTATTATCATTATTACGCAGATGCATAAAGAATTGTTATTGTCTTCATCATAAATTGCTTCTTATGGTCAATTCAGGCCTTCATATATTTTTAGGAACTAGTGTCAAGGTTGTTCAGGACTGATTAGAATCCATTTTATTTGCAAAGAGCGAGTGCAGAAAAAGAGTTAATGCTCAATTTCTCAAAGTTTATTCAAAATCCACTTCTCCCTGCCACTAATGGATTATTCATAAGAGTCAGTCACATTTCATATTCGCCACATACAAACTCCATATTGCTGTACACTAGATCAAAATCTGTGGACAAAAAAGTATAGAATTGTGATTATTATTCATTATTCTTTCACATTCTCATTGCCAAATGGTGCATGATAATTAACCAAGAGAAATGGGACGTCGTTATTACCACAATTTTAGCCATTTCTTCACAGAGTGGACCGCTCCGGTGGCCTAGTGGTAGAGCGTCCGCCTCGGATGCGGGAGGTCGCGGGTTCGAACCCCGGCCGAGTCATACGAAAGACTTTCAAAGATGCTACTAACAGCTGCCTCGCTTGGCGCTCAGCATTAGTGTTAGGACTGGTTGGCCTGGTGTCAGGATAATATGACTGGGTGGGACATCATGCCACATGTATGCGGCATAATGCCCCAGTGCTGAACATCACTATAAACTGTCACACTGTAGACATCGTAGCGATACGACTGAAAAATTGTTAAAGCTACGTTAAAAATCTAAATCACACACACACATACACATACAATTAGAGTACCACCCCCACCCACCTCTACTGAATTGTGCATTACCAATAGCCCTTAACCAAAAAATTGAGTATTCTGGGGTGCTTATTATTTTCAAGCAGAATTGAACATTTCTTGTTTTGATACAAGAGCCTATCAAACTCATAACTATCAATGTGAAAAGGTACTCCAATTATTGTTAGTGGAAGTGCCAATCAATATTTGAGACCTAGAATATTCTCTGGCATGGGCACCTCCTGGTAATTTTGTTTGGCGAGTGCGCATGTGACCTCCCACGAACTCGCTTGTGTTGTGAGGACAAAGTCATCTGAGAGTAGTATAGTGGGTTACCGTAGCGACAATGGGAATTAGCATTACAGACCCCCCCTGGGCCAGTATAGCCCCAAGAAGTAGGTCAACACCCTGGGCCTGTATAGCGACAATGGAAAATGGAGTAGAGGGACTAGAACACCCTGGGCCTGTATAGCGACAATGGAAAATGGAGTAGAGGGCCTAGAACACCCTGGGCCTATATAGCGACAATGGAAATTTTGTAGAGCGGTGACTAGGAGACTGTGGGTTTGTAGAGCGATAAGCGACAGGTGGCATGACGTCACACTGGTAACAATGTAGCAAAGAGAGAAGTACTGTGACGTCAAGCTACCTGAGAGAGGGCTATAGACAAACACGAATCAAGAGCGTTCGTGTTTCTTTTTTTTAGTAGAGGAAGGGTTTTATATATATATTCGTTTAGGGTGGAGATAAAATGAAAATTAAGATCTTTTCGAGGCATTGGAAGTGGCCCTGAAAAGGGCCTTTGGGTTTCTTCTTTGTCTTCTTCTAACTTCTTCTTTTCCTCCACCAATTTCTTATTTTCTGTCCTACACTTTTTTGACTTCCACTTTTGGTCTTCTTCTTTTCATTCTTTTCCTCCTCCTGTTTTTCCTTCTCCTCCTCCTTTTCCTGTTTCTTCCTTTTTTCATTTTCTCCTTCCTTTTCAATCTTTTCATTCCATTCTCTCATCCTTCTTTTGTCTTCTATATCTTCTTTTTCATCCTTTTCAATCCTAATCATTTCATGTAAGATCTCCTTTCCTCTCTTTAAATTATTTATCTCCATAGTCAATCTATGGGGACTATATGCCCCAAACTGCATTCTGACTAACATTTCCTCTACCATAGCTAGTGTGTCCACCACCTCCTGCAATCTGAGCATTCGTTCCCAGTTACTTGCCATGGCCGACTATTCAGTGTTGAATGGCGCGAATGACGAACGCTCTGCTTTATGTCCGTGGAGCACGGACGTGAACGAAAACATCCCTTACACTCACTTCACATACAATTTACTATCCTCACCAACGAACGAGTAAGCATAAAACACACATTATACTATCCTCACCAAAGAACGAGCAAGCATAAAACACACACACATTATACTATCACACCAACGAA
>JAECUM010012097.1:0-27480 GCA_016617855.1 Megalonaias nervosa
GTTGAAAACGTGAATGGAATCCAGGAGTTTCGATGTGCATGGGTTTCCAGGACAGTCAAAGTGAAAGTTGAAATCTCCAAGAATAATCAGGTTGCCACCTATCGAATTTCCATACTCCAGGAGATTCGGAAACTGCTCCAAAAAGAGAGATTCTGTCAGCTTGTTTTTCTACTAGGAGGAGGGCGGTAGAGGCAGAAAAAGTGGACTGACCTTTGTTCCAGTGCGAGTGTAGTTTGGACTAGTTCAAACGATGTGTGGTCGAAATTGAAAGTTGTTGTGTAGTTAAGACGGTTGATCATGGAGGTCTTTGCGATGACAGCAATTCCACCTCCGCGAGAGTGGCGGGGGAACGACTTGATGGAGTAACCGGTGGGTGTTATATATAGTCCTCAGCCCGAAAATTAGCCAGTTGCTAGGGGCAAATGTCACAGACTGCAGTGTTGATGAGATTTCATGATGGCATAGTTTAATTTCGTAGTGAGTTCAGGCCAGAGCCGCGTAAGTAGGCCTTTAGACTAGTAGTCCCTATTAAAATCTAATTGTGTGGATTGATTGTGTGTCTCCATGTGAAGTATTTGTGATAGGGACTGATACATTATACAATAGAATAATTGAGAAGGGACTGTTCCATTATCTGGTGAAGCCTTCTGTTGTTGCTATGATGGTAAAAATGTTATAGAGTTACAGGCAAAATACGATTTAAAATCATGATTTGGCTGACCTAGGGTAGCGTAGGAAAAATAATTCCCTGTATTTGGTGTTTGAATTGCATATTTTCACGGCGTGAAATACTGGCACTGCGTTACGGAAATATGATAAGGAGAAACCATGCAGATGCGAGTTTGCCTTGCAAGTGTGAAGTTCTGATGAAAATGTGAAGTTGTGATATTAGTGGTCTTGCACTGATTAGAGGAAAAATATGTATTGCCTGAACGCGGTGGAATAAGTTGACAACGATTGTAGTTGAGACGTCATTGCAAATAAGGGGAAAACAAGTGCCTTCTAGCAGGATTCGCGTTTGGGTTAAATTCGCTCGGTAAAGAGAGCCCTTTGGCTTATCAGAATATAATAAATTTAAATTTTAATATAATTATTTATTTTGTATAATATTTTAAAAATAAAAATATATATAATATGGGTTACAGTGGCGAAACGTAAAGTACCCAAAACAAAGTCAAAGTAATTTCAATTGCAGTATGTACGTCACGTTCCAGTGGAATTAAGTCGCTACCTTGATGCGGATATTCTCTTCCGCACAATCTATCGTGAAGGACGACTCATAAAAAGGCCGCCAAAAATCTGGAGGCAGCCGGAATAAGACCCACAGACATCAAAGGGATGTATAAATAATGGGAAAACCCACAATGGATTATTCTGTTGTACTCAAAGGAAAAATCCAAACAAGTCAGCGATGATGGACTGAAGTACCTTGCCTGCCAAATTGTCCACCTACACATTCACTGCCTCCCTTTGTACATCGACGACGGTATTATTGTAGACACCCTTAAGGAATGTAGCAAAGTCCTGCAAGTGGAAAGGGAGAAGCACTTTTAGGCAAAGAGACCCTGCTCGACAATGGCACAAGATTAGTACAACTGGAGAATACCTGATTGGATGCCAGGAGATTTCAAGATGTCGTGTCGTTCGGGACGTGTGGGATGTTGATTCCTATGAAGGGACACCCTGCACTATATATCAGGTGCAGACAGACCGGTCACCTGTGAAAAGATTGCCCACGTAAAGCGCCAAGTTTCGCCACATTTGCGATGGGGAAACTAAGCATCCCTCCCCAAGTACCAATGCCCGAATCACAGCCAAAAACCACAGAAAAGATGACCGTGCCTCAACTACATCAGTTATCTCCACCTAGGAACCAGGGCAATTAACGGAGAAACTCCCACCCACGACGAACCCCGGACTCCCATTCATGAAAAAACAGATAAGAAAGAGTTGTTCGACCTAAAGTCAGGGAAGTGGGAAGTGGTAAAGTCTAAGAGAGCAATGAAGACCGCAAGCAGCAGCAGCAGCGGGGATGAGAGTGACATAAATTATTACGGAAATTCATAAAACGTTTATTCTCGGACAGTTACACGGGAAAGAACGAAGAATACTCTCGGGCACTGAAGGAGGATATGACCCCAAACATATCAAACATAAGACCACGGAAAATGTATATAGAAAACGGACCGTCAATGATTTCAGGTGTATAACTGTTTTAAAACTTGTTCTTTTCTGAATTTGGATTTATTTTATTGGGCAGTGAACAGTGTTATTTGGATTTAAAATTCATAGCTATTGGAAACGTTAAAAGACAAGCTGGTCTTTTATTTAATGAAATCACTATTCATTTTTACTCCCTAAATGTATCTTCTATTCCCCTTTCCATCTACATCGCTTAACCATTCAATATATAATTATATTTAAAATGAATTGTGTCTTGCGCAACCAGTTAGCACAGGTAAGCATACTTTAATTAATTGACGAATTGGTTCACTCACAATATCCATTACAAATGACAACTTCATTTAACATTATCACACTAAATAGCAACGGGGTCAAAAGAAAGCTAGGTAAAGAAAACTACTCGAAATTGAAAACCTTATTCCCAAACACAAATCTGATATATTATCATTACGGGAAACGCATGTAGATAATATACTGTTAGCTAATAACATTGTAAAAACCAATGAACTCACTAATGCTATCTGGATCTACGGCTTAAGTACGTCCCGTGGAGTAGCAGTTCTTAACTTCAACAATAATGATAAATTTATCAAATTTGAAACTGATTACGAAGGAAGAGTAATCTTTGTTAACTTGATAGCTAATGACCTCTCCTACCAAGTAATAAATATTTATGCCCCCAATTATGATTTCGAAAAATGAATGGTTTTAACAGATTGTACCCACTTTTTACAGGACCCATCTGTCACTATAAATAATTCTATATCAAACCTTTTCCTATTTCAAGGTGCGTGAGTAGTATACGTGGATACGTTGGCGACAATAGGACCTTAATATTAAAACAGGGGGTTTGTACTTTGGCGACAATGAGAATTTAACATGGTGTGGACACTTTGGCTACAATGGTAATTTAACATGGTGGGCAGTATAGCGACAAGGGGAATTTGACATGGGTGACGTCACAGTACTGGACACTGGGGAAAATGGCAACAATGTTGCAAGTAGCTGACCTGAATCGGGCGGCTACTAAGTATTGCAAGTGGCTGACCTGAATATATATATATATATATATATATATATATATATATATATATATATATATATATATATATATATATATATATACAAACAAATACACAAACAAACAAAATATAGACATGTACATATATATACATATGCACATAAACAAACAAACAAATACACAAACAAAATATGGCAATAGAGTAAATCTTTTCGAGGCAATGGAGTGGCCCTGTAAAGGGCCGTTGTTTTTCAAAAAACAACTGAGTTAACAAACGGAAACATCGCACGGGTCTTGTTCTCTTCCTCAAACTTCATCTAACATCCCGACCGTGGATTAAGACTCGCTTCAGACAACCTTACCTTTCCACATAGATCCTTCGTTTTTAAATAGCTGTATCTGTGATCTTCGTGATTATCCAAGATGATTTCACATGTATGGGTAAGTGCGATCTGAACAACATCGACGAAATGAGGGTAGACGACTCTACGTTAGTCCACATCTTGTCACGAGAGGTGAATGGAATAAGGCAAGTTACGGGTATTTATATTTTCAGAGCGGATCGAAACGGATTTACATCTTTCACCAATCCAAACATGCGTTACAAAATTTAGGCAGAATGCGGAGTCCCTCTTCCAATCAGAAGAGAGCTACGTGTGACGTCACATTCCCTATATAGGTGAGCTAGAGTCCGTGTGCAGTGAATCGACGCGAAAGAGTTCCAAAAAGACGTAAACTATGAGGACGATGAATTGGGTTGCACTGGCCTTGGAGACGAGGAGTGATGGCATAGCAGCGGCTACAAAAACAACCACGGTGATAACTCAGAAAAGAATGTTTTTAACTTGAATTGAATGGATTTTCTTTCTTCTTCTCAAGAAGTTGTACCGCTAACATTACATTCGCCGCCCTCTCCTTCAGCAGCAAGAAGGGGGAACAGACCAAAATTTCAGGCCGAAATAAAGCTTCCTACGGAGGGAGAAAAAATACAAGCGTCAATAATGCTAAAGCATGGATGGTATACAGACCAAGTTTATTTGCAAAAAAAAACCTCCCTACACAGGTGAAAAAAAAAAATACAAGCGTCATTAAGACTTCTAATCGGGTTATTTTTTTTTTTTGTGCGTCAAATATATTTACTTGGGGAGTCCCCTCATGGGTGTAAAGAAAGGTGCCTTAATTAAATCATTATTATATCAATAATAACGCTAACCATCGAATTTCGCACAACTAAACTAGCTCGACAGCGATTAGAGGCAATTAAAATGTACCTACCAGTTCGTGATTCTGTCCAAACAAAAAATCACAAGAGCGACAGGAGTCTTAGGTAGAATTTACTAATGCAACAGTGGGTATTCTTCCCACGTTGGAGCAAACCGCTAAAGCAACTGGGCAACCGCGAAAGCTACTGGAAAAATAGCAGAAAGAACTAAAATAGCCAAAACGATTTTAAGAGAACTTCCAGGTGAAATAGCTGTTGCTCAACCACAAACACAAGAAATACTTGAGAGTATTGACCAGCTTCGTTCTGAAAAAAAAGTAGCCGATATAAAGGATCTTATATCAGAACCAGAAAAAGAACCAGAACCAGAAGAAGGAAGAGTCAAAACTGAAGTGAATGATAAATTTACCGAAAATAGTATTGCAGCCAGTTTTCATAACAGAGAAAAAGTTTTGAAACCCGAGTACGCTGATGATGCTGTAGGTCGTGAAGCCTGGTACAAATAGATATATCGCATACACTATGGAGTTGATCAGGCCCGAAATAATGATACAAAATTTATTGCATTATTAATGGAATAGATAATGACTATATTGCACGGTTACAAAAAGCACAGCCAATATTACAAAAATCAGGCAAAAAATCTGGAAAGGGTCTTGCCACTGGCAATGTGAAAACCCTTCCGTTGCCCGATAAACTTTGTCCCAATAACGTCCTTGCCGACGTAGACAGACTAGAAATCCTCATTGGAGGAAGGCGAGCCGGTAATAATTCCCCAGAAATCATTAATGAAGCAGCTAATATTTGTTAGAGATATTTACAGGCGGTATCATGGACATTAATGTTTATTGATCCCTCATCCATGAAATCGCTGATGATTACCACAGTGATTGAGGGTATGCAATTAGATTAGTGACAAGAAAATAAGATGATCATACATAATGCTCAGCGTGGACCTGTAATGGTCAGGATGATAAATTTGCGATTACCTACATACAAAGCGATCTACGGAGATGGACTCGGTGATGTTGCTCAGGGTCTATTTAGAAGGATAGCCCCAAAATCAATACCGATTGCAAAACGACTGGGAACGAAAGCTATTGACGTTGTTCGTGATAAAGGTATCGGTGCTGTTGGTGATGTTGCTAGCAAAGCATTCTCAGAAATCAAGGATAGACTAGCACGATTAATACGCAGACCGCCGCCAGCAGTCCGACCTCAGCCAGTAAAATTGATCAGCACCGAAGTTATGCCTGCAAATGTTAGTAAAATAATAAATCAAGCTGCAAATAAAAAACTGTCAGAGTTGGCTGGTGTACCCCTGTCAGTAATAGAAAAGAAAAAAATATAACTGCAAGTCTGATAACAGGAAGTGGTCTTCGTGTTAGACATGGATGCGCCAGTTCTCAAAGATGAATCTGTGCGCGATTATCAATATTATTCTTACATCGCACGAGAACCAAATCAGCGTGGGCGAATTGAACTACAAGTTCAGGATACGAGCAGATATTTCTTACTCTCTTAGAAGGTGAAATTCTAAAAAGAGGTAATACTGAATGTGACTTTGACACTGGAATATGTTTTGTTAATAATATTGTCATGGCATTATTTAACAATGCCACATATATCATCGACGGAAATCCCATTGAATCATGCCTGGAAATCGTCGACGTTGAAACGTTTGTCACTGCTTTCACTTTCACTAGTGACATTGTCACCGGGTTTACAATTTGTCATAATCTTTTTTAACTGTCTTACGCGCTCATTCACAATCTTTTTGTTTCATATTTTTTCATACTCGCGAGACAACTCTGAGATAATTTTCTCAATCGCGTGTGCAAGTGAAATGAATTGTTCAACTTGCGTGTCATCGACGCAATCTAACGACTCTGTCATAGCCTGGTGGAGCAATTTGATAAGCCTGCATTCGGCTGGCAATGTAAATCTATCTTCAAATCTTCGTTCTTGTAGTGATTCGAAATCACAAATCAGTTTTTCAGTATCAAGTTGTTCAGAAATTTGTATACGTTCATCATGTAATTATTCAATCGCAACAATAATCGCATTAATATTTTCGTAATTCATTATATGATAAATATACATTTAAAAAAAAAAATATTTTCATTCCTCAATCAGGAATGTATTTACAGTATATAAGAACGGCACAACACATATTTACAGTATATACAATCTTAACGATTATATACAGTATATATAATGTTAACTCTAAGAACGGCACATACACACAATTTTAGCATCACTAATTGCGAGAATGCAATACACCTCCACCTTACACCTCATTCACTTACACTGCTAAAGTTCTCATTGGCCAATCTTTGTCAGATCAATGCCACTGCTTTATGAGACTAACTTATAGCGCTAAAGTTCTCATTGGCCAATCTTTGTCAGAACAGTGCCGCTGCTTCATGAGATTTCATCCTCTGAGATTTTTACTTACAGTGGTGAAGTTATCTTTATATTTACATGTATTTACATCTATTTACATGCATTTTCATTTTTACAATATACATTACAAATAGACACACACACAACCACCAGGGGGCTTCTCTACGTTCAACAGATTTCTGCATACCCTCCCACGATCAACCCCGGGGAGTGCTAAATAGCACCCACCACGTGGTGACATGGGAGGGTGTAACAATATCTGTTAAATTTAGATGAAATAGAAGGAGCAGGACCCCAGTTGTAATATGGGTCAGAAACTATATAAGGTGCTTGATGCTGGAAATCCAAAAGTATCTCACCTCATTGCTTTTCCCACTTTTGTTAACTATTATCCCTGACAAAATCGGGGAGAAGTAAAAAACCTGACAAATTCAAAAAATAAGGATGTTTTTTAAAATCCAACGAAAAAACAAATAATTCATTTATTGCTGTAAAACACAATATTTTTAATAGCTAAACTTTCGCTGACAAGGTTATTTTACTTCACTTTGTCGATGACGAAGTCATTGGACGTTGAATTACTCTGTCTTACGATAGGAGTGTTTCCTGTCTTGCTTCAGGAGAGAAATACTGAAATATTATTCGCTGTTTGTATTTTTTGAAAATGTTGATATGGTTACTTTATCTGCGACATGATGGGAAAATAAAAACCCAAAAGAAAATAATTCATTTATAAACGAATACGATTCTAAAATACAAGCGAGGTTACTCTTTAATCGCTCTACGTATGTTTTTGCAAGATAACTACAACAAAATTCAAAAGTGCCTTTTGTCTTCAACATAAACCGAATAATATTTTCTTGTTCAGTATTTTAGTTTTCAGTATTTTCTTGTTTTATAACAGAAGTGAGATACCTAAATATTATTTGCCGTTTGTATTTCTTTCAAGATGCTGATCTGTATATTTTATCTGGTGAAATATTAAAATATTTAGTAGCTGCATATGTCGATGGAAATTCTTTCTCTTTCCATGTCTCAACATTCATAGATATAACCAGTCTTGGAAATTTATTAAGTATACCGGTTGTTCCAAATTTTCAATTCTGACTCTGTGCAATAGCTCGTAAATTATCCAAAGAATTATTTTTCGGATCTAAATTAATATGATCAATCACATGACCTTTTTCGATCAGTCCGAGAAAACATTTATCGATAAATTTATGACAGAGATATCTTGTTTCCAACAGTAAATCTAAGATAACCAGTATTATCAACTGAACCGACTGTTTTTTTATTTACTTTATAGTTCCTAATCACACCATCACGGGATGGCTCAATTTTTTATGATGGGATGTGTTACAAATTCTCCTTGCTCCATTTGTACAGTAAATATTATTTGTCTAAATTATTATTTTATTACTAGAACAAATGTGTGCAATGCTAGCGTGAAAATCTAGCGAGATATTCATCAGAGCTTTTTATACTATCAATTCTGTTGGCGGAGTTATTTTTTTTTTATAATACAGTTTCAAAGCTCTGTATTTTCTACCTCCACAGTCTAAACACAACTGCGATTTTCACCGGACTCTTTTGTTACATTTTAAACATAGTTTCGGTCCTTGACTTGCTCGCCGTACACTTTGCAGGTAATATCTTACAAAATTCATTTATACAGTATTTATTTCAAGGAGTTGTTGAGCCAGTCAACAACCACTTACAGCAATTCTTTGCTAGAATCGTTATATATTATATACGGAAGTTTAATTTAAATATATATTTTCCTTAATTATAACATGGGAAAATTTACATAATTATCTGCGATCAAGCCTTCTCAAGCTAGATTTAGGCTTGACAGAACATCCACTGACTTGCCGGATGATATCAATATATTAAGTATAAGCCATTCAGCTTTTTGATGCAGGCTCTGGTTGTTTCGAGGAATAAGACTCTAGTCAATCGTATCCGTGAAGCCAAGACGAAATGTCGCGACGACGGTGTGGCTCATATGTGGTCAACATTCAGAATCATGCGCGACGTTGATGCTACAATGAATGACCAACGAGCAAGAACAATCATTAATTATCGCGACAAACAAAGATACTTTATAGAATAAAATTTATTGTGGAGCTAGACGACACATGGATTATCCATGATAAAAGTGATCCTGTTCGATTACATCATGCTGGAGATATTGTAAAGTTGAGTAAAAATTCCAAACCAGGAGCGTTAACTGGTATTGACAAACCATATTATGAACGAGTATATCCTGTGATGGCAGTTGTTTATGCGATATATCCGCTGAATGATAAGCCTAGCGTTGACGATCTCAAACCGATGAAACTTTTGACACTGAATTGTGTAGCTGAGCGAGTTACAGAACATTTTACAAACGCAATACGTGGAAATGGCTTAACGGATTTACGACGTAAAAAAAAAATAAATGACTTGGCTGAGCGTGCCAAGGAACACGGCGCTACAATCAACGACGTTGCCGAGCTTGGAAAGAAATTAAAATTTCATATATTGGTGAAAACAATATCCGGCGAGATTTTGTACAAATCGAAGTATAATTCGAAAGGAGCTTCGATAGAAATCATTGATCACAACGCACACGCGTGAACGATGGATGTAACAATATTTCTACGAGAGAGAACTATTAAGTTTTATAACGGTGATATTTTTGATTTTATAAATAAAATTAGTAAAAGCGATCCTATATCTGTATTTTTGTTTCAAACATCCGAATATGGAAATTACAATCAGTTTGCAAGAACTAATGGAGATATCTATCGTGCAGAATTTCTCCACTCGGAAATTAAAAATCTTGCGTTAAAATATACTGATGATACTGTACAATTACTCAGTAATTGGTTTATCATTCCGTCAGTTGCTGCTCACTTTGTTCAGGAGACAAATTCATGGAAACCGACAAGATCGGAATTTTTTGTTGATGTGCAGCTAAGCTGCGTCGAATGTGGACATGGAAGATAGTGGAATACCAAATACGATTGTGGAGATGTTACCTCAGTTAATATGGTTGTATGTTATCCTGGAAGATTTCTTGGAATGGGAGAGTGTTCTTAATATTTTAAGAGATTTGGAAATCCAACATACGAAAGGACCATTGTTGCGAGAAATGGACTTTTACCAGATTATGATTTAACTGGATTTGCACGTATTGAATCGTTTCAGTTCACGGAAAATCCTCATCCTCATCTGGTTTGGTCGTCATTTTTCAGAAAAATCTTGGAGCCCAACAGTGCTATTACGATATATGCTTGATGCAGGAATTTTAGCGTCGTTAACCGTAGGTGAAGCAAAAATATCGTAACGTCCATAGAAACAAGTTTGGTTACCAAAACCACCTCCTGAAGATAGATCTGTTCTCGACAAAATCTATGAGCGCAATCCCGATGAAATTGAAATGCGAAAATAACCTTGCAAATGATCTCGGCAGAAAAATAATTGGGAACCTTACTCAGGGTGGTTCATGTGATCACAAACGACATTGTTGTCAACTAATCATCGACGATGTCTAACATGATTTTATAATTACTGATACAACAGAGAAAGGCACATTTATAATCCGGAATAATGCTTCCTTCTCAGACGGAACTAAATTAGGTACAATTGTGAGCTATATTGATGGTGACTCACCACAGTTTATTCATTTAACATCTTCGATGTTAGCGTATGTTTTGATAAATTTATTATCGCTGATAAACAGATTTCCTGATACTGCGGTTAGATTTGCCACAGATTCATTTATGTGAATAAAAAATACGCGGATTTGTTAAAAATTGGTATCGATGCATCATGGAGCGAATGGAGAATAAAGCTAGAAAAGATACTTATTTATTCTGAATCGGCCGACGTTGAATATAAGCAGGTCAAATCAAGTTAAATGAGAGTCAAATGGTCAAATCCAGTTAAATCAAAATCTGGAAAACAAAATGTCCATTTATCGCAACCACATGAACAATCAAATATCAGCGTTATATATGATCCGGTAGCTAGACATAAAACCGTTTATCTTAACGAGTGCGGTCGTTCTGGTGAAAAAATGCGTGCGATTGAATTATTCCTAAACAGTTGTTCAGAAATGATTATATTAACTCCTGCCAGAGAAATGAGTGAACTTGGAATGAAATCTCAAACTTATCATAGTTTCTTTAGATGGAAAGGAGATACATGGTCTCCTAAACGAATGGGCGAAAAACTACATTCTCAAGATCATTATTTGGGATGAAATATGCATAGTGTCGCTAGATATGTTAAAAATATATCTTGATTGGTTGTTTCAAAACACCGCTGAGATCATGTAAGGAAATCATGGTCAACCGCCACCTTTTGTTGGATTATCTCCGCATGAATGATAAAAAACTTTTGTAGATTATTATGAGGAAATAACTAATGATTACCGAGCACTTGATTCAGAATTAAGGGAGTTAAAAAATTAATCAGACTGCAGACAGTTAAAATACAGTGTTAAACAATATGTGAAGTAATTCGAGAAACTCCTATGAATGATTTTTGCAATATATGGAGTCCTGCTGATTTGATAGTTTCTGGTAGTAAGATACGCGACGACAGAATATCGATGTTGAAATTCCTAGAATTAATGAGAAACAAACTCTTGTAAAAATTGATTGGTTCCTGTTGAGCAATTATCATAGTGCCATCTGGGTCTGGCAAGACGCAATTGTTGCTTAACCTAATAATGAGATGGCTCAAATTGGATAAGTTGTATTTAGTGGCACCATCTGTAGATGATCAGCGATGCTACAACGTACTTAAAGATATTAATGACAACGCAGAATTGTTGGACGAGAATGGAAATTATATTATTGACTTTATCACCGATATTGATGATGCTCCATCTGTGGATGATCTCGATGGATGTATTAATAATCTTGTAGTTTACGATGATGTGATGCTAGACAAACAATCAAATCCATCTCGGATATTTTCTCGAGGTAGACAAAAACACGGACGTGATTCATGTTACTCAGGGATATACACAAATACCTAAAGTGATCAGATATAACTGCAATCTTTTAGTTGTGTTTAATGGAGTCGATACACATCTTCTGCAAAACATTCATCACGCTTGGTGTTCAGGGGACATGGATATTATTAAATTGAGAAACTTCTTTTCAGGCGCGCAAGTGATTCCTCATGGATTTATCACGATAAATTTACTTGATCCTCGGTCATGATATCGAGTAGGTCTCGATAAAATTTTTGCTTGAGACGCCAATTTCCATTTTTGACACCCATGATGGGACTCCCCAAGTAAATATATTTGACGCACAAAAAATAACCCAATTAGAAGTCTCAGTGACGCTTGTATTTTTTCATCCGTAGTAGGGACCTTTATTTTCGCAAATGTACTTGGGTCTGTATGCCATCCATGCTTTAGCATTATTGACGCTTGTATTTTTTTCACCCTCCGTAGGAAGCTTTATTTTGGTCTGAAATTTTGGTCTGTTCACCCTTCCTGCTGCTCCTTCCTTACCTCAGGTAGAGGATTTTAGACAGAGGCAGAAAGAAGAATAGGAGAAATTTTTTATGGCAACAGAAAGAAGCAGAACAGGCTTTAATATTTAACAGCGAGAAGAAGAGGAAAGAAGAAAGCGAGAGGAAGAAGAAGCACAGACGAAACAAGGTCTAAGAGAAAAGAAGGACAGTGAAGGTTAAACCGTCACATTACTCTTAGACATTTTGGCAGAGTTAAGTAGTCTCAAACAAAAATATCAGACTTCTTTAACTCGACCAAAGATAAAAAGATCTTCCCGAGCCAAACATTTCATCCAGTCACTACTCCCTCTACTCCTGAGAAACTTTCATTATCCATCACTACCAAATCATCGGCAGTAGCAAGTGAAGAAGTAGGACTTGGTCGTGGCTAAGGTATAAGACAGTTAAAACTCATCGCCTCCCGTTTCTGAGCTTGTTAAAAAACAAACACCCAACGGTCCTTTTCAGGGCCACTCACCTCTCTAGAAAATAGTGACTACTTAAAGTTTGAAGAATCAAGTAAAACTTACAACCCATTTTTCCCATGATGATTGAATGAATAGTGTGTGTGTGTGTGTGTGTGTGTGTGTGTGTGTGTGTGTGTGTGTGTGTGTGAATCTAGGTACTTACCATTATTATAAAAAATCAAGACCAAGGGAGGCTTATGGTTCTGGCCTGAATCAACACCTTCTACGTCTGCGACCAGTCTGAGAGAGTCTACGCCAAGCCAAAGTCCACCAGTATCACCCGAAAAGTATTACCATATTCGAGAGACGGAAAAGCACTCTTCCAGAAAATTTAGAACTGTGGCCTACGCTTACACGGTGAAATTTAAAGATTTCAAGTCCGAAGTACTGCTTGAGAAATCAGATGGATTCATCACCCAGTTGTGATTCTTTGTTAGCCACACTCAAACGATAATGTGAAGCAAAAGACGACCATTTGAAGCTCTCCATTTATCACAACAATTTGAAGTCGCCCGTAAAGAACTGACACTTTCCAAAGTCATTGACAAGATTCAATATTTTCAGCAACCCAAAGACGACCAATTTCACATCACCGATGGGAAAGCCAGACTTTACGTGACCCATGTTTCTCCTCCGAAAGGGGACGGAAGTAAAAAAAACTGTTATTGGTGGATGATCTTTGCAACATCAAGAAAACCTCGTTCAAATTAATAACACTCACAAGAAGATGTGTTTATCAGAATTTGATTCATCAGTTATATCAGTTTTAAGTTTGTAAGTACTAAAATGAGACTGAAATGGTTTCTTAACTAAAACCTGTTGAGAGAATGATTTATTTACAAATGGAACCTTGTGAATCAATGAATAATAATCAGCAGTACTAGCTGCCTTCTCTGTTGTAACACCTTTCATGTCAATGTAAGTTTTAATGTCAATACTGACATAATTCTCCAGCTCTCCGATCTTAAAATGTATTTTCTGAAGCTCTTCTTCCTGGAGCAAAAGCTTTCCTAACTCAACTTCCCTGTCTGACTCGATTCTAAAGACTCTCAATTCTACCAAGAAGCCTTTTCTTCCTTTATCATTAGCATCACCTCCTGCTGACACCCTTAATTTTAATTCCTTCTCTTTCAATAAATCTAACATTTCCTTTTCTCTAATTCTATTTCTCTTCCTTATCAAACAACGAACAGTATCAATGAAAACATTCTGGTTCACCTACTAATCCATCAAGAGATTCCTGATTGCCCGTTTCATCCAGGAAGACTTCCTCTCAGCAAGATCATACTGTTTTGCAAATTCAACTAACTCTCCCTTTTTTTTTCAAGACCCTAATTTCTCCTGGGTGGAATCAGGTATGAAATTCTCTATTTTGGATGTCATGGCGAAAGCTTATTGGTTTCACTGTTAATTTCTCAACTAAGAAAACATAACACCAAGAGACTACTCAAATTATAAACAATGAAATTTAAACTTCAAAAAACAATCTTCTGAAATATTAAAATTCTCTGAGATATTAAAGTTCAAAAATATTAAATAAATTAAAATTCTGAAAAGATTTAAATAAAATTCAATTTTTGGATGAGCTTCCCAATTTTCTTGTTAAATCAAGGGGCTTAAACTTAACAGGACATGGTAAACCCAATAAGCATACAAGTTTCCAAAATATAAATTTATTTAATGAAATATAAAACCAAACAAAGTGCAAGAATTAAAAATAACTTAGTGCATGAATTTTTAGAATGTAATCCTAATAAAGTCTATCAATTTCTCACCAATCTGCTAACTGCTCTAAGGTATTCCAAATGAAGCTTCAACACCACTGAATTTAAGAGAGTTATAAATCCAAATGTTTTACTTCAAAGTAATCTCATGAATGAAGAATATCAATGAAGTCTTTCCAAGTTTCATATAATCCGACTGAATTAATGAAATATTCAAGTCCTTGAATATAATCATATAATCCTCAAGTACTGACTGTTTAAATCAATGATTATCCACTTGGCTATATCCAACAAATATGTAATTATAAATCACTTATTTGCTCTCAATGACAAAAAAAGGAAGCATAAATGCACAAGAATAAAATAAATGAAGAGTATGGATTGTTTGTCACAAAAATTTCTAGAATAATCTGGATCATATTATTATCTTTCACAACAGCTTGGTCATCAACATACACAAACAGTCCTGTTCTGACCTTCAAGTCTCACTGAACCAATCAAATGCTAACATGCAGGTGTTAATTCTATACAGGGCAACTGCACTTTGAATCACATGCTTCATTTATGTGACCCCCATTCATACTCATATGGCATTCTTGACCTGCTTAGTTGTTGATTTCACCTTAACAATCGGCTTTGTCTTGAATGAAACTCTTATGATGAAGTATATATGTACTATTAACCACTCAATTAAAGGATTAACAATTTAACTTCATAGTCTCAAATGATTTAAATAAAAATGATAAATTCTAAAGATGAGACATAGTTCTGTAAAGAGGCCCTTAGTACTGCTTTTCTTGGAAACTAAAGAAAACCCTGTAAATTTAAGATTGAGATATAATACAGATGTAATCTAGTTTTGTCATGTTGTTATAGGGTTTAACACTATTTTTGAGCACAAGATAGGCTATCTATGGCAGCCAGTATAAGTGGTGGAGGAAGAACCAGGGAAAACCCAGAAAGAACCACCAACACATGAAAAGCCTGAGACACAAACCCACACAGAGATGAGATGGCAGTGAGCTGTAATGGTGAGTGCTTTAGACCACTCGGCCTCTTGGAGCCTCAGCTATGCCATGTAACACAGACTACACCAAATATCCTTAAAATTAAGTAGGACTCCATGCATGTGTCCATAAACTTGGTTTCTTTTCAAGAACATTTTTTAATCCCACAGGTTTTGAAACTGAATTTATCTTAAATTTATATTAAGGTATGACAAGTTATGAATCATATATTGTAATTATTTTAAGCCCATATTCTTGAAACTTTCAAAGCACAAATCTTAAGCTCAAAGTCAGAAAAATTTTGTAGGAATGATGTGAAATCATGGAATTCTACTATGATGCAAAATATAAATTACTTATTCTAAGTATCATATCTGAGTATTGAGTATTTGAGTTCTCTGCTCAAACAGTGTTGGAATTGTGGGTCAAGGCTTTAAATATTTACATATTTTCAACTTTACTGAATAAATTTCAACAATAAATCAGCAATCAACTGCAAAAAAACCCCAAAACATTGTGTCAAAGTGCATTGATTGGTTCATGTGGTGTATGCAAATAGCCCCATAACCCAAGATGCATCAAATACACAAAATGAAGTTATGTCAGTGCACACTGACAATCTGAATACAATGGAAAAAACAGAGAGAGAGAGAGAGAGAGAGAGAGGGGGAGAGAATTTAAATTTCTGAACATTTCAGCACCTGTTGAGTAATGCACTGAAAAATCCACCAATCATGACCCTATTATTGACTACCATTTTGAAATATTTGCCTATAAAAAAGAATTATTTTGCTTGACCATTAAGTACTACTAAAGAACAATTAGTAGGAATCCAGTTAGGTTTTAGCGGGAGTAGCAGGAGCATAAATGCTTGAATTCAATCCATCACTAAAATCCAATGTTCAGCAGCTACAAGAATCCTTCTATAAATAACAAGTTTAAATGGTTTGAATCAGACCTCTTGCAGGATGCAGTAGTGCTACAAGTATACAGCACTGCTGTATCTCTGCTTGAGAGAAGCAAAAGTATCATACCTGCAAAATTCTAATAATCACTGCTATGGTAGTCAGTCCTATGTGTTATTTACTCTATATCAAGTACACAATATTATACCAGTTATAATCTTTATTTACGGCTGTTATAGAATTATATATGTACTTTTATGTCCATTTAATTTAAAAACATAATTATCTAAATTTGATCCTGAAGACGCTTTATGATTATGATTTTTTGCAATATTGGTAATATTCCCTTTTCCATAAAACTACTTCTGCAAATAAAATAAAAACATTTGCTTTTATATGGAAACTGAAAAAATCTTTAGAAAGTTCATTTCTTTTGAATGAAATTCAACACCAACTAATTTCAAATTTTCACTTTTATTAGTCTTGTCTATATTATGTACATTTGTAAGAGTAAATATAAAAGTACACATAAATCAATAGATGCAACAGATTACAACTAAACAAACTGACAGTAAGAATGAATTAGAATTAAGCACAAAAATACATAACAGCTGAGTTGAGATTCATCATAGGGGGCGAGTTCTCATTATTAAATCCACATAAATAAAGATTCTTTAAAGACTATCTTTATTACACAATGAAAAATCTGTATAATTGAATATATAAAATCTTCATACAAGATAATGTATTAAAACATTTCAGAAATAATGCACTGGTTCTAGTTCCAGAGTATAAGCAGAGTATAAGCAGTTTCATTAAGTTTGACTACTAACTTCACTGCTAGCAGGAAACTGCTGTTGCCATACAAAAATTATATATTATAAAAAGTACCTACAAAGCTTTGCAAATTCCATAGCGTGATGTCCTGGACTATTCATTTCTAAATCGGGCAAGTAAAAGTATCATTATTCATTTCAACAATACACTGAGGTCCAATTAATTAGGAACAATTACCAAACTTCCATTGTTAATAACAGGACCATAATTTGAGGTGTCAAATACGTGTCAAGTTGGATGGTTTCATGTCAAGCTGAAATTGACATCATCTTTTGATTCTAACATATAATAACAGTGTTTATAATGGTCACTGCCTTGATTTCTACAAAACATCCACTGAAGCCAAGTCTCTGATACACAGAGACCATTTACGTTTGGGAGTGGGGTATATGCTTGAAAACAATTGTCTTGCTCTGACTGGTAGTATAAAAAGGACACTATCCCATTTCTTGTTATAGGACACTATCCCATTTCTTGTTATAGGACACTATCCCATTTCTTGTTAAAAAGGACACTATCCCATTTCTTGTTATACTTGAAACAAATTTATCTTGTAATGAATGAAAAAACAAAAAAAAATACCCCAATCAAAATAAACAATATAGTCCCATATATTAAATGACCTGGCGCTTAAAGTATACATGCAATAAGAATTGAACTTGTTAGCTGTGTACATGTATCTTCAGCTTCATGAGTGGATCATTACTGTTTAAGGACTAAACATGTGGTTGTCATTTAAGTGTAAATTCTGTGTTTTCTGTGTTCTTTTTTTTTAAAAACAGAAGTGGCTGTTGTCTGAAATTTAATTGTCCATATGTCAGGGGATTGCTTTTCATGTTTAAACAGTAGGATTAATTTACACCGTTCAAGAGAAGCTCAACAAGGTCTCAGTGTGCAGTTTCTTCAGATTTCTCTGAAAAAGCATAAACTTATTGCAAAAGATGTCATTCAGCCTTTTCTACATGAAAAAAAGTACAGTACTATAATACCGATTGCGAGGCACTGTGACTTTGTTAATATTATCTAAAATTTGATTTGATATTATATCTATTACATTTATCTTCATTAAAACTAGAAAATGTGTATAATCAGCTGATAACAATGCAGACAGATCAGCACCTCTCTCTCTCTCTCCATGAACCTCTAAAAACCATGCTTGCAGTGGTCATACAAAGTAAATTACGCCCCTTTTAGAGACCATGTCCACTCCTCAGTGGTCATCTGTGATGATTCTGCGCGAACGTGTGATGTACAGAGCAATTCTACATGACCTACTGTGGCAACTATGTCAGGACATGTAAAGATGTTGGAAGGTTTCATTCTTAGTCATCTCCTCTCTATCTCCACCCCCACTGCTACATGTGGGGTTCCAAAAAATCATGTGTCAGAGCTGTACTGTACATAAGCTTTCATAAAATCAAAGAATATATATATATATATATATATATATATACATATATATATATACACACAAAAAAATAGAAAGTAGTAGAAAATACATGCATATGATTCAATGTGAAGCATACATCTTCACACTCAAGGAGACATTAAAGTTATTTCTACAGAAAATGAAATCATTAAGATCTTGGATTGACAATAATGAAAGTTAGGAACATGCAGGCATTCTGGAAATCAAACTGTCACACAAGTTTCGGAACTGTTTTGTCTTCTGAAAGCACATAGACCCATCAATAATGACCAAACACTACTTAGAATACAACTACAAAACCAACTTACCTATGCAAAGATTCCAACAGCAATTAAAAGGATAGCATCAATTACCGTCAATATCTGCAAGTTCTCTAAATTCTCATCCATCAGCTTATTTCTCTTCTACCAAAATAGAATAACTAAAACTCCATGGCCAAATTACAGCAGATCAGCTATTTCTTTTGTGTGCACCTCACTCTTTAGTGTACCCATCCAGTATATTGATGATTTAAGTCTATTTAATAAGTTAAATCAAGACGGGATCAGAAATAGTCTCTAGAGTGGCAAGAAGCCAATCAGATGCAAGATTTATGTGTATCTCACTCATGGTCAGATCTGTGAGATTTTGGTCATACAAGCTAACATTCTAATACTGATCCAAACTGGATTAGACATTTGGCTTTCAGACTCGTAACAACTGCATGGATCTCACAGACATTACAACTAACAAAATCTCAACTGGATTTCTCCTAGAAATTTAAGTATTATTTATAACTTGGACCCTCATCAAGTATGGCTGTACACATTTGCAAAAAAGTAAGGAAAGAAAGATGGAAGAATATGAAAGAAAAGGACATATTTTTTATATACATATATTAAAGTTCAACGAAATGAATATCTCAGCATACATATACACTCACTCATAAAATACATCACCAAACTATTCCTAACAACATGTATCAGATTCCATCTTTTCTGACAGGTAGACAACATTAAAAAGTATACAAATATGTAAATTCTAGCAACATATAGAGATTTCAAAGACCTGAACAGAATAAATACCATATAACTATTAACTTTATGTACACCAAACATCTACAGTTTCTTTAAGCAGTATATTTTTTCCACATTCAAATTAAAAGCAACTTTTGAACTGAGACAACTCTGGCCTATCTCTGTTACATTGGTATTTATTGATACATACATAAGTATGCATACAGAATTATTAAATTAATCACATCATCTGTCCAAGTGTTGTCTCTAATTCCAAACATAATAAGTATTTTTTTAAATTACAAATATCTGAATGACTACACTTACTTTCTATCAATTCTAAGGTGTCGTTTACCTCATTATCCCTGTGTGCCACAATGATGCATGATAAAGAAATAACCCTACTTACAAGATCTATAACATCAACATCATTATTATCAAATTGGGTGGTATTATAGGATAAAGATTATTAGTTCTACTGGGTATCTAATAATGACAACCCTCTACATTCATAAAAAAATTCAGCAGAGAAAAAAATTCTTTCGAGGCCCAGTTTCCTTTTGCTGAAAAATGACAAGTTTTGGAACCCATGAATGTCTGAAGCTTACACGTTTTTGGACTTGAAGGTAAAGCAGACTGGTCCAAACTGCACAAGTACAGATAAACTTTTGTCAAAAGTAGGACAAGTTTGAGATTTGGAGTAGAAATGGGCCAGGATACAAAAATCATGCGTCCAATAAGCAAAATAAAACAAGGCAAAATAGCCAATTAAAAAAAAAAAAACATGTTTAATACACCTAAACAGCTAGCTAAACGAAACTTTCTCAGAAACGGATGTGTTTGGATGTAATCAGAAGCAACCCCACAAAAATGAACTTCCTACCCACATATCAGGTAAGAATGGAAAGAATTTCCATGACAACAATAACCCGACAATTCACAAAAACTTTTTTTCTGTTTAATGGCATATTTGCAAAATTTTTAGATTTGAAAGGCCTTCATACCAGAATGTGCTCTACCAAAGAAAACAAGCAACAAATCTACAAAATTTACAGATACTTTCGTGACAAAAGATGGCATGCTTCTGCTTGCCATGAGCACTCAAAGAATGGATCTGCCTTACATCCAACAGAGCTAAAGAAAACAGAACTCAAAGCCTCCTTTTTGACAAGTCGCTGCATCTGCTGCACTGTACAGCTATAATCATATCTCATTCCTCTCGCTGAATATTATTTTTTTTTCAACATCAGTTCTTTAGTCTTGTCAACTGCAGCATCAGCTTAAAGTGAGAAAAAAGACAAGTATTAGTTTACTTTGACACTTGATTCAAAGTGGAAGTAGTAGAGGCATAGAGTTTATATGATGATAGGGACCCAAGCCCATCATTCTGGAAATAGTTACACTAATTGGTTGATACTGATGATAAATACTGAGCTAATAATCATAATGATAATCATGCTCTGAAGAAACTTAAGTCCCTATATGAACACTGAAAGGCATACAAAATTTAAAAAAGACTCTCTCAAAGGGTCTGATGATCTAATGGATGTAAAGAATTTCAAGGCATCCTAGATAAGGCTTTTCTTCTTTTAAACTGCTGAGCACTAAAACCATCTCCAAAATTCTTGAGTAATAACAAGATTTTCAAGACGGTTGCCATGGTGGCCATTCTGGATATAAGATTGGCACCATTTCATTTAGGACCTTCCAACCATTAAAAGAAGTGTTTCAATTAAAGCCCTATGTTGATCTTGACCTTCTATTCCAAAGTAGCAGTGATTAAGACTTTCAAGATGGCTGTTATGGTGACCATACTGGAGGTCAACATCTTCATTCAGAACTAACTAAATATCATAAAAGGTATTTTAGTGAAAATCCTAACATAATATGACCATCCATCCTGGTGAAGTAACAATAGTAACATTTTCAAGAGGGCCAACATGGCCGCGATGCTGGTATTCAGATCAACACCATTTTCATAGCAATAAGAAGTTTTCAGGTGAAAATTCCATGTTGAAATGACTTCCTGTTTAGGATGAACAATAATAAGATTTTTAAGATAGCTGCTGTAGTGGCCATATTTATTGTCAAATTGGTAACACTTTCCCAAAGGACCAACAAGATATTATAAGAAGTCTTTTGGTAAAAATCATATGCTGGTATGACCATCCATCCAGGAGCAGTAAAGATTTTCAAAGTGTTGACCCTACTGCAGGTCAAATTGGCACCATTTTCATTTAGGATCAACAGGGTATCATAGAGTAAATAGTCTGTTAGGGAAACCGTAATGTTGATATAATCATCCATTGAGGAGGAGTAGCTAAAAGAACGTTTGTAAGATGGCTACTGTGGCAGCCATATTGGCTGTCCAAGCAGCACCATTTTCATTTATGACCATCTAGACCATGGTATGAACATGTATAAAGATTTATGGCAATCCCCCTAGTAGGTTAAGAGTAGTGATAACAAACCTGAGTTAATGGACACATAAATTAACAGAAAACAGGCAATTGCATCATCCCTTCTGGTCTATGACCAGTAGAGCTACAATAATATAATTCAACCACTCTGGGAAAAAATCCAGAAAACAAAGAAACTTTGTCAACAAGCTCAGATGAAAATCAATTAAACTTTATTTCTCTGAAAGGTGTAGTGGTGGTTTTAAATGTGAAGACTTTTGGCATACCACTAAAACATTTTATCAGCCAAAATGAAAAGAGGTCATTCTGATACAGGGTTATACCTTAGTTACTGCAAACATCATTGATATCAAAGGAAATCATAATATGCTCTACTATTCAACATAGCAAACAAGCTATTTATGGCAATCAACAACCTGTTGAATACTAAAATTTTCAAACTAAAACCTATAGTTACTACATATAATTTTCAAATTATGTTAACCAGTCTTATGCTCATAAATTGGTTTACTCCTCAATATTTTCAACTGTCAAGTGTTGAAACACTATATTTTTCAGCAATAAAAAGATTTTAAACTTGGTTGCTGTAGTATACATATTGGATGTCAGCTTGGCACCATTTTCATTTAGGACAAAGTCAGCCATTATTAGATGTCTTTTGGTGAAAACCCTATATCATAGAGATCATCTATTCAAGGGGAGTAATGATAACATTTTGGATGCACAACTGGCACCATCTGGAATTGGTAAAGAACCCATGTCATAATGATCATCCATACAGGGCGAGTAGTGACAAACAATTTTGAAGACAGTTGTGGCAGCCATATTGGATTTATGACTGGCAACATCTTCATTTAAGACCAACTATGCATCATAAGAAGTGTACTGGTGAAAACCTATGTTGATCAAGCCATCTCTTTGGACAGAAGTAGAGATAATAATATTTTCAAGATACAACTTTCTATTCAGAGGAGTAATAATGACAAGATTCTCAAGATGGCTGCTGTAGTGGACATAGTGGAAGATAGATTGTCACAATTTTTATTTATGACAAAATGAACATCATAAGAAGTCTTCTGGTAAAAAAATCCCACATCAATATGACTTTCTGTTCAAGCAGAACTGTGAATGTCAAGACTGCTGCAATGGTGGCCAAATCGGATGTCAGATCAGCACCATTCTTATTTAGAATCAGCTCAATGTCATAAGAAGTATTTTAGTAAAAATCCATGTTGATATGTCCATCCATTCAGGAGGAATAGCAATAGCAAGATTTTCAAGATGGCTGCTGTAGCAGCCATATTGGATGTCAGATCAGTACCTTTTCCTTTTCATTTAAGACCAACTAGCAATCACAAGAAATCTTTCCGTAACAACCCCATGCTGATATGACCATCCATGTAGAAAAAGTTGCGATAACATTTTCAAGATAACTGCCATGGTGGCCATATTGGACCTCAGATTAGCACCATTTTCATTCAGGATAAAGGAGACATCATAAGAGGTCTTTTAATGAAAACCCCATGTTGATATCACCATCAATATAGGAGACGTAACAATAACAAGATTTTCAGCATGGATGCCATGTTGGACCAAGAAGACATCATAATAAGTCTTTTAATGAAAACCCCACCATTGATATAGAAGCATCAATTTACTTTTAAGTTTACCAACTTCACTGAGATACTCGGGCTTAAATTTTACACCCATAAAGCTCAGTTCAATTACTCACCTTATTTCTTTTCAGGCATCAATTGTAACTTTTAGCACCCTCATTCTCCTGATGTCTTACTTATTATCCAATCTATGCCTTTCTGTGTTGAGTTAGATATGCCATTTTCTGTGATGTGTTATATATTTCTAATGCCAAAAAAGGTATATTTGAATCCTATATACTGTTGTCATTTCTTTTAATCTGATGGTATCATACAGACTGCGCATGTTTATAAGTCAAATTATCTTAATTTGTTGCCTACATTTTCAATGTACTCCTTTCTGTAATGTATTATATATGTTAATACATATTCTTTTAAAATAATGCTGTATTGTCTTTTAATATGCTACAACCATTGGCAGTGTAATGATCTGATCTGTATTGTTACACTATACATATGTATTATCTGTTTACCTGTGTGTTGAATTATGAAATACTTTTATATCATGTCCATAAAATAGGTGAATCAGTGTTTTATGTATTTTACCCAGATCACTAATGTTAAATCAATATATTTGCATCTAGAATCATGTACCTCTACTTAACTGCACAATAAATATTGGGGGGGGGTATATATACGAGTGATTGCATGAAGAATGTAGGGCTGCATGAATTTGATTTTAATAAAGATGTTTTTAACCCACCCACCCCCATGCAAATGATCCTCTTTTGAAAGCATTTTTCCTCACCTCCTCCCTCCACCTCTTTAGTTATTTGTACGAAGATAATGTAACACTGTTTCCTCCTAAAATGTGCAAAAGTAGTTTTAATTATTTATTATTTTGTAATTTGTTTCTCTGAAATAAAGGTATAAAAGTCGTGTCCAAATAGATTTGCCCTTAATGAAACATTCATTCATGTCATTGGATTAAAAATTTAATACTTGTATTTTAAGTTCTTATAATATGCAATAAAAGAAGAAACCTCTCAGAATAAAATTTTAAGGCATAAAATCTTGCAAAATAATGAGAACAAAATTAGGCAGACATTTTATCTTAAACACTTGATGGAACTTTGGGGAATTATTTCTGTACCTTCCACAAAAAAAACTGTGCAGTTACTTCTGCAATGTCACTATGGAATTCAGTGGAGGTATTCCAAACCTTTCTCTGTGGATAGCCATTGATACATTACTGTAAGGAATTCTGGTGAGTTAGAGCAAGGGAAACTGTTCTGGTTTCCACAAATACATTACTGATGTCTGCATTTTTCCACCAACTCTATTTAGAGTTATATTAACTTTATTGTGAATCCTCTCAGAATGTGTTGTGCTTATTCTTCTAGTGGGATATGTGAACAACTTGTGGCACATTTCTAAAGTTACATGTATCATGTAGGTAGTTGATACAGACACAAAGCATCTATATCATTCAATTCTTGTTAAGAAATGAACTTTTGGTCTCTGATTCATCTCTCAGACCGAACAACTGACAGTCTAAATTCTATAAAAGTAGTAATGTCCAATTGAAGAAGGTGAAGACAGAGATAATAACAATGTGTGCTTTACAAAAGAACTTTGTTCTGTACACAATAATGAAGACTAAATTACTTACCAGAGGTACTACAGATTCCTCTTATCCTGTTGCATCCAAATATTCGTCCAACAATGACCAAAGCAATAATCATCACTAATAGAATGGAGCTAACTGCAATTGCTGCAATAGTTCCCTCGTCCATCCCAACACCAACACCTCCATTACCACCTTCAGTCCCTGGAAAAAATTGTCACAACAGATAATACAATTTCAGAATATCTTAACTGTATTAGCTAGCTACCATCACTGTTGTCTTTCTCCATTCCCATACAGAGATTCAGAGCACTGTCATCAAATGTTCTTTTTTGATGATTTAAAACCATGCCAACAGTGTTATGGAACCATGAAAACTTACTGTTATACTATTCTTGGAATTTTGTCAAGATAGAATTATTGAGCTTCTTTCCTCATCACACACACACACACATATATATATATATATATATATATATATATATATATATATATATATATATATACACACACATATATATATATATATATATATATATATATACTGTTATGACTCTTGAACAGAAGAAAAAAAGTTTTGTAAAACAACAAATAATTTGATTCTCTAAATTATAAAAATGAAAATTTAAGAGGAATTTACAGTGATGTGAACCAAATCCAAAATAATCACAGATGTTCTATCACCAGTCCAAAGAGGTTTCCAAATGAATTCCCCATCATGAATGTTCTAGTATACCAATATCTTCGAATATGCTTAAGTTCTATCATGGTTAAAAGAGAAGTGCCAATAGGTTGAATGTGCTAAAGTACCTACAGCCTCGAGCATGTTGAAGTACCAACAGTCTTGTTGTATCCCAATGGCACTGTCCAGAACATCTTTGAATTAATTCACAACAGTCCCAAAATGATGCTCTACTCCAGACAGTCTTGTGAGCACTTTGTGACTCCAATAGTTTTAAATAAATAAATTTTCTCAAACAAAATTCAAACACAACATTAAACACATCTGCAGACTGATATTAAAATAATAAAAAATAGGAATCCCAAATTAGGAAAAATATATAAATGCACATCTCTCTCTCTCTCTCTCTTTGTATACAGCCCTAAGGCTCTACAATGATGCTAAGATGCAATTCAACCCTGTGACAAACCTCATGAGTTACCCCACATGACTTAAGTCACAGTTCTCAACCACATGACTAATTATCCATTAAATTTCTCCAAATTAAAACCTGCATCACACTATATATATATATATATATATATATATATAAATGCAATAAACTGACAAGCAACAGTGCAAAACTATTATGCAACTAGCCTGAGCGCTTTCAACTCTTAATGAGTCTTTTTCAAAGGCATATACAAAATATAGACAAGACAAACAAATAAAACAGAAAAAACGTAGTGTTTGCAAAACTTTACATGGCTGTTTCTACAGGAATTAAACCTTTAAATATATTATGCTTCAACTAGTTTATATCAACTTGTTGCGATACTGGAAAATATCTGTATTAACCCTAGAAATTGATCAGCCATAACGGCATCTGTTATTTTGTGTACATTTATGTGAGCACAAATTATATCCTGGATATTTCATTGTTATAGTAGTAATAGTAGGTTATTAGGTAAATTTAGAGAATTTTTTAACAGAAAATGTGTCGGCTGCAAAAGATAATTTTATTTGTGCATGGCTGTCTTTTTCTAGTTTTCTTGGTTTAAACCTCTTGGTTTCAATGTTCTAAGGCAGCGTATCCAGTAAGATTCCTGGGATTGTTAGCAATTGCAATAAGTGTTATATCACTGAAAGTGTGGCCGGGGGAGGAGAAGTGTTCTGCGACCGGGCTTCTGTACAGCTTCTTTGTCATCCAATCAGATCTGTGAAGGTTGATCCTTTTGTGTAGCTTTTCAATTTCTCCGACATACTGTAGGCTGTAGCCTGTAGCCCTGTTCGTTGTCAGTTTATTGCATTTACCTTATCATTCCCTGACATGTGGGATCCTGATTAATTCCTAGAAACAGCCATGTAAAGTTTTGCAAACACTACGGTTTTTCTGTGTTATTTGTTTGTGTTTATGTTTTGTATATGCCTTTGAAAATGACTCATTAAGAGCTGAAAGC